>JABUQX010137321.1:27500-30000 GCA_015478945.1 Trachelipus rathkii | reverse complement strand
AAGTAAGCAAAGAAGAAATAAGAGAATAGCAAGCTCAGGTAGCTTGATAATATTTTACAAGGGATTCCATTCTCGATCAAAAGCCTTTGATATGTCGAGCGCCACCACCCAAGACTCCCATAGTCCCTAAGGGCAGAAGACATTAAACAGTTTAAGATAGGAAGTATGTCCCAGTTGACCTGAGCGTCGAAAAGCCATGACTGGTGATCTGAAAGAAGGAATGAGACTCCAGATGATCCAGGAAATGAGAGTTAAGAAGAGTTTCAAAGATTTTAGATAGAATACAAGTGAGAGCTATAGGACGGTAGTTAGAAGGATCAGAGCGGCTACCCTTTTTCGGGATTGGCTGGACATATGCGCGCTTCCAGCACTGAGGAAATGTACTAGTATTAGGCATAGAGAGTAGAGTTGAACGGGAGAGGACAGGGGCCAGCTCGGAATCACACTCCCTCAAAACACGGGGAGGAATGCCATCCGGGCCACTAGCCTTCCTGATGTTCATAGATCTCAGAATCCCATGCACCCGATCATGCGTAATTACGGGAAGAGGCATAGGAAACCTGAGAGGAGAAGAAGCAGAGGGAGGGATAAAAATCATAATTGCCGTCGGATGGAAAAAAATTTGGTGTCTACTCCGTTTTCCCCGATGATACTGCGGATTTATCAGTCAAATAACAATTATCTAAAGAATTAAGGTGTTTCTATCCTGAAAAAAATGACTGTTCGATAAGAATTTCTTGTGTTTGAAGCTCTTGAAGGGATTGATTGTAAAACCTAAACGACTGATTTGTTTATAGGAAAAGATGGTTTGGACCCGTGTCTTTGCGTTGGTCAGGGGTACGACGATTGCTCAGCAATGGTAGGTAAAGAACAGCGAGTTCAAAAGAAACTACAGGAAAAATATAAAAAATGATTATATTTTCAATGTGTGAGCCATCTGCTTAACTTGGTCATTAATGACCTAAACATTATTTCGGAAATTCGAAATACTATTGTCACAATAAAAGACAATAAACTTTTTCAGAGGCTCCAAACTAAGAGGAAAATTCAATTATACTATTCGGCAACAAGACCCATTTTCATTATTACCTTCGGTAATAGCTAAGTATTCTGCTTTAGTTGAACCAGTGGCTAACATTATTCATACCAAAAATATTTCCTTATGTAGTGCTCTGATAAGGTCCAAAGAATATTGAATGTTGTCAAATACCACCGCAAAACTGCTGATCAAATAATTGCTGATTTGTTAACCAGTGTTATTGCTGCAGAGTTCTTAGTAGAACTTGCACCACCTAGAAAGGTACAATCACAACAACATAGAGCAAATCATCCTTCTGAAAGTTTTGCTGAATATTGGAAGCGATCTGTACTTGTGCCTTATCTTGACTCACTAACTTCGTCTTTAGAAACTTGATTTTCAGAAAAGATCGTCAGCATCCCTTCTTTTTCATTTGCATCCGTTTCTTATGTTAGGTGCTCCCGTAGGCAGTTTGCGTGAGAAGGTAAAATGCTTTTCAGAGTTTTATGATCTCGGTATTAACAAAATTCATACCGAAACGGACTTATGGTATATATAGGCAACCTTGTGGCGGGATTAAAAAATAGACAAAAAATTTGAAAGTCGACCCCTTTTTTCTTCAAATCAGAACCTGCCAATTAATTGCACTTGTGCTACTTTGTTCAACAAGTACCATGAAAAGATCTTTCAGCACTTGGCTAAGAAGCACAATAAACTAAGACAGGCCTAATGGACTATGTATGATGAGTATTCACAGAAATTTAGTAAGTGAAAAAAATTAACGAATTAGAAAAAATGTAATTGCGAAATTTGCTGAAAATCCCAGGCGTCTAATGCTAGTTTAGATTTGATATTAGTTACCACTCAGTACTCACCAACCCATATAAATATTATTTTATGTCCTGTAGTAGGTATTTTTTCTTACACACCTCGTTACACATAAAAAAAATTAATTACAACTGTTGTAGACTTGGTATTTTATTTACTTTATAACCAAACTATTTTTTTATATTATGTTCTTTTTTATTAGCCTTTGAAAACGAAAAATTCTGGAGTTTAACCAACCCACACCGTCTAGTGATATGTGAACAAGGACATAAATCCCCCAACCTTTGCCAGCCCCTAAGTCAAATCCTGCGTACACAAACACCTATATATATATATAAATATATATATATTATATATATAATATATATATATAATATATATATTATATATATATATAATATATATATATATAATATTATATATTATATAATATATATAAATTATATATATACATGAAATTAGGTAAATAAATTTGAAAAAAATGAAAAAAATAAAATAATAAACCAATATGCAGTTTTTTAGAAGAATTTTATAGATTATTCAATTGTAAATAATTTATTTATATAATAAGTTTTAAAAGGAAGAAAAAAAAATTGATTTTTGGCATCCAACAACTCTTGAGATTTGATGGACCTTTCAATAGCAAAATAATCA
>JABUQX010137321.1:0-15000 GCA_015478945.1 Trachelipus rathkii | reverse complement strand
CCAAGTCCCACTAACTTAATTTTGCAAGTAGAACATAGTGATCTGATAATCACCATTCCTAAACGTCGCACATCACTGAGTTTAACATTAGGAGTACATACTTCAACATCTCCTTCTTCACCAACACAAAATGCCAATTTTTAACTTTTCACTTCATTTGGATACCATGTCTCTACCTGACACCAATCTAGGTATACTTATTGTATTTCTTCTTGTGTTTAAGAATAGTTATCTAGTCTGTACACAACTACCGTCTGCGCTCACAGAAATCATTATCACGCTTGCCTACCGATTCTCATTTTTCGGGCTCTGACTAACTCTCCGCGTGTAAACACCCTGTAAACATTAATACCATACCATTTTTTTAGTATTTCATTTAATTATAGGGCGGTTATATATGTATATATATATTGTAACAATTATTTTGTTTCATAATATTTTTTTATTTATATGTTTGAGGGTATTTTAGTAAATATTAATTGCTGTATAAGGATAACATATATTATACCAGTAGTGAGATTATATATAAGCATATGTTATTATTTATCTACTTAAGTTATATGTCCTGTATCATTTAATGTGTTATTAATATTAATGTGGTATATTAGTGCTGTAATGTGTATTATTTTCATAGTTACCTAGCTTAATAATATAATCATGTATATTGTAGTATATAGTAAATAGTTTCGTGATATAGAGTGTATTTTAACTGATATAGGTGGGGGTAAGATGTTAATAATATTTTGTTTACTCAAATTATAAATGTGGTAGGGTTAGATATAGTATTCAATACACCAGTTATATTTTAAACCGTTGTACTCATATATAAATTAGGTCAAATCTTTTAGGGGCCTAGCAACGTAGAGTATTGGTAAAATATATTTGTGGAAAGAACATCCTTTTTATTAAGTGTATGACATAAAAGAGGTTATTTAATAAAAAACAAAAAAAACATGTTTTTTTAGAGAAAAAAAAACGTTTTTTTTGCCAAAAAAAAAACCAAATTTAAAGAAACTCGTTTTTTTTTATCAAACCCTAGAAGAGCTAATTAGGGTTATTGATGATGATATGAGAGGATTGGATCGGGTCTGTGTAGTATAATAGCAGTAGTATATACTATGCGTGAGTCGTAATAAATTATAAGATGTTTTTTGGACTCCGCGACTCCGACTCCTTAACTTCCAAAGTGGGATTTCATACTCTGACTCCGACTTCACGTTAAACAAAATTTTTAGACTCCGACTCGCGACTCAACTTAAAAAAAATTCGACTCCGACTCACCAAACAATAATAATTTTCACTCTCATGATTCTACGACTCCTTCCCATTTCTATTTAATTTTTCAAAATTCCAATCATGTCATAAGATTAGTGATGTTACAGTACAGTAAAACTAATTATTTTATTTATGTTTCAGTGAGGATATGATCCATATATATTGGAGATTTTTGGGACTCAATCCATTTTATTAGCCCCATCCTATAAAATTAATAATATATAATTCAGATAAGGATCTCTCAAGTATATATTTTAATTAAGGGCGATTACACGATTTTATAATTACTGCTGACTTAAAAACTTAAATGTGTTCTATTCCCTTAATATTATAATTCAGACAATTTTGTTGGGGAAGAAGCAAACCGCAGCTTTTATTCTGACCTCTTAATATAAAATACGTCATTTTCGAGTGTTTTTAGTAAGTATATCTGTAGTCATTATGTTTTGGTACATTTTCTTTTTTATATCAGACCATACTTTTATTGTGAACTAATTTTTTATACTGTAATCTAAACTTCTACAATTTATTTATTCGAATTATACTATTCAAACTTTAGTGAATAATAATATGGCATAGATGGGTCCATATATATAGCGCACAAATGTCATAGATAATTGTTTTTTTTGGATTTATATTTTATAAATATGTGTGCTTCAGTAGTAATCTATTAAAAAATATCTCATAAAAAAAATAAACAAAAAGTTATATAGATTGTTTTTGTGATTTCTAACTAATATTATACGTATATAAAATAAGGAAAGATGGGACACGATTTAGTCTTTACCACAAATATAAGTGAAACATGAACACATAATATTTACAGTGTACTTTTTGTTGACCTTTATTCAGTAACTTAATCTTAGTGACCATCAATGCATAATTTTACTCAAGTTATTGAAATTAAATTTATCAAAACATTGTTAGATATATATAGTTGATTAAGAAATAATAAATATTAGTTCAAGATAAATTGAGGTTATCTGATAATAATTAAATGAAATTGCCTAAAACAATGACTACTAAGTAAACACCTTAAAAAATATAAAAACACGAAAATGATGTTTTAGAGATCAAAAAAAGCTGCGGTTTGCTGATCAAGAGATGCGTAGCATCGTTGCTTGTAATAAATAATTAAGAATTTTATATCTAAGTTATTTATTATATCAATGGTACGTGAGTACTCATAATAAATGGTGATATATTATATATTCCCAAAATTCCCAATATTGGATTCAATTCCCTCAACTATTTTTTTATTTCGGCTGCTTATAGAGAATTAATAAAATATTATTAACCTAACAAAGAATCAAATTTCTCTCAATGTCTATACGGTGATTAATAAGTATATCCTATAAAGTAAACAAAAGTAAGTCAGGATGCTAAACACATACATCATAACATATAGTATCATTTCTCTCAGTTATTCGGAAAACATTGTGAGTATATATAACGTAATTATATTATTTAAGAATATTATATAAAATACAGGCCACTATAAAAATTAACATGTTTAATTAACTTTTTTTCAAGGTGTACTTAGATTAAGTATTAATAATATCATTTAACTTATTATAAATTAATTATTATAATTAATAATATATAATATAATAATGTATAATATATAATATTTATATGTATATATTATATATTAAATATATATATATTTATATGTAAATATATATATACTGGATATAATTTATAGTAATATAATATAATATTATATATATATTTTTATTGGTATATATATAATTGTATAGTATATATTAAAATATATATATATATTTATAAATATATATATATTTAAATTATATATTTTAATAATATATAATATATATTTATACAGAATAATGAGAAAGTAAGAAAGATAATAATAGAGAGAGAAGATGGAAATAACTATAGAGATAAGAGAGAGAAGATGATACGGTTGAGAGAGCTAAACTTCAGAACTGATGAGAGAGTTAGGGAGAGAAGAGAGAGGGAAGAGATTGAGCTGAGAGAGAGATAGAAAGAAGAAGAAATTAAGAGAAGAGACAAACTGGCTTCTAGAAGAATGGTTGAGAGTATGTAGGAGCAGGTTCCTTTTCGATTCAGGGATATTATCCTACCATGGCCAACAAAAGTTGGACCACACTGGGTTATGAGAGTGAGACTAATCTCCATTGGTGAGGCGGCACTCGCTTTAAAACGGGAAATTTTGTAAAATGTTTAATTTGGAAATAAAGCTCTATGGAATCTTCAGTCAAACTAATGTAGTCAAAAATTAACAAAAAGTGTCTAAAATATAATAAAGATTATGTCCTTAGATTATACAGACTATTCATAAATAATTACATAAAATCTTATATTTATAAAGAATACTTCTCAGTTCTTGAGAATGATAAGATGAAAATAGAACTCGAAAGGTAGTATGACTGTAAAAGTGGACAAGTGATTCAAGATAATCCTATTATTTTAATGATAGGATGTTATGGACGAAAAAAGTAGGACCCTAAAATTCCTCAACGACTGAGCGCTATTGTGGGTCCAGTTGGGGGCAATCAATGAGATATGGTAGAAAAGATATAACGGTAGGTATAAACAATGCAAATTGCAAGATGCGCTTTCACACGTGTGGACGATCCGTTGACATATAGTGGCTGTGAGGTTGATAATTGGTGTGCGACGAATTAATTACTGGATGTAGCGCTGAACAGAATATCGTCTCTGCAGAGCACCTTTCGTTGCAGGTTATCGCAGAAAAAAAAACGTACCACATAACACCATATGTTACGTACTTATTATTGTTATTACTCCATAACGTATATTCTCTCATCTTAACTAGGAATCACAAATCGTCGCTATCATATCATATACACCAAATTAAAGAACGGAATAGCCTTGAATCGTCGCCAGAAGTATAAATAAATATATTCACGTTTATGATTGTGGATAGGCCAAATGACAGCGGTTGCGTTTTCTATTTCTGAAATCATATATAAGGTGCTTAGTGCGACGAACTGTATTCTTAGTGAAACGAGAAAGTACTAAACCAGGAATTTAAACATAAAATTGTAAGAAAGGGCTACACTGTTAAGTCCTGAATTCTGAGAAACTTACTTACCTCGCTCCAGGACCGGAATGTCTCTTACTCTCAGTACCCGTGGTTACCATGTTGTCGAGAGGGCGCATCTCTCCAAAGTGAAAAGTATGAGGTTGGTATCCAACACATATAGTAATATTGCATTATGTAGTCACAGTTGAGCGTAGTTAGTGTTCCTCAGTCTATGTGGATAACGCATCTGAAAGCAACTCTGTGTTAAGAATCCTAGCAGACTCTAGTAGTCAACCACTATGTGGTTTTTCTTTGCGTAGTCACACTCCGAGGGCGCGCCTCTATAATTATGCCTTTGATGATGTGATCCTCGATGGCAGATATCTGGAAATTTAAGCACTTTTCTATCTCATGTCTGCCCCTGACTATATAAGTTATTTAAAATATCGCGAGTACCAGTGGTCTCAGATTTTTCCTTACCTTCTGTACTCCTTATATATGCCACTTAAGTTCTGCGTTTAACGAAAATTGAAGCATGAGGGGAAGGTATGGGAGATGTTGTTGTGTTGGGTGTTATGAAAGCGCAGCAGAACGCATCCCCACACTCTGTATTCACTCATAGTATCTCCAGCCAAACCGAAATCACTGGCAAGGTGAGCACATCTGGTTGTAGGATCACAGAGGGGTATAAACTTGAAGGTAGCAGTGAAAATATTAGGCACATACACTGTGATGACTGCGAGCATGAACGAGGAATGGAGTGCCTTAACAAGCAGAGGAGTGGGCGTCGTGATTTGTGTGCGAACGAGAAACGCACGAACAGAGATTCGGGCAATCACCATGTAAAAAGAATTGGTGGGGTTCAGGGCATCGAGCGCACATCTGCCACGGATTAGTCCACATCAAAACTTGAACAACTCGAACTCTCTACCATGAGGTATCAAAGCACCACATTGCCATTGAACACGTGAAGTTTTGACTTCTCACAGCTTTTTAAATATCAATGTCATGTATACAACTGTTCCAGCTCTGTGTGTCTGATTGAAATGGGCTTTAGTTGGACAATGAATCTCTGCATATAGATGTTGGATTTTTCTGGGTATTTCCTTTTCTCAGCTTAGTCAGTACTACCTATAAAACGTACCAGTCATTATAGAGCTAGATAATAGAGCGTTATACTGGGGTGTGTTTAGAATTTGATGAAACAATTATACTTAGATGATGTACACTGATTTGCTATTATTCTCCCTCTCGAGACTTGCATAAGACTATACGAGAGTCTCTATATCACTCTCTCGGATACCTATCGGCAATATCTTTGAATAAGCTCTCCTTCGGTTTATTTCTCTAGGTTACCCTGTGTATGGTGTGCAGTCCAGATGCAGGGTAGAAAATCACGGGAAGGCTCCAGTGGGGGATATGAATGGTAGTTACCTGATTTTGTGTGAATGCGATAATTTCTAAAGAGTAGATTAATAAAAAGAGTTCAGGAAAGACCTAGAAATAATCAATAATATTATATTATACTACGCATGCCCTAATTCCAGCTTCGATCGTGAGTAGTGAGTTTAAGGCGGGTGAAGACTTAAGGGTAGATTTTAGTGAACATACAACTCTTAAATGAATTATATGAGGCTCTGATATAGATGACATAATAGGGCGCAATACAAGTCGTTATTCAGGGTGAAGTTTAATTATGCTAGGTTAGCCTATATTAGAGTGTATCAATTCTATATATATTGAGTTTCCTTAAATAATTTATAGCTATTGTGAGGTCATATATTATAAAAATTATGATAGGGGTAACTATATAATGTTATAGTTCTGACCTGTTTATGTAGAAAGTTATATGGCAGGTATATATCTCTTATCTTACCCTTTTTCTCTAAAGATATATTAACTACTGAGATTAGTATAATGTGTTTGTTAGATAGAAATTGAAAATATCACTAGGACAAACACGTCATGTGGTGATCCATATAAGTGATAGTTCTCTAATACTCTAATGTTTGAAGCTTGACCTCTCTACAAGAGAAAATAGGGGTCTAGGTTATTCGTATCCAAGCGCTTGCCCATACTATTATAAGAGTCGGCGACTATCCTACATTATTACCATTAGTATAAATGAAATATGATGAGACTCTCACTTCTCCCAGCATAGTGTTTTCTACTTTGCTTACTAAGGAATACATTATAAGCGAACTCTCAGAACATGTCATTCTAAGCATAACTCCGCCTGGCTTTATCTATAATAAAAATTACCACCTCTATAAGAAGCACTGCCCTCGTGTGAAGCGCTCACATATAGGTTTGCTACACAGGCAGTTGATACTTAGTATTTTTCAAAGATTATGGAATCTCAAGTTTTAATAGCGTTAGCATCACGATACGCGTGAGTGTAGACTTACTCTGTCATATGCATGTAGAATGTCAAATTAATTAATAATAGATAAGGAGATTCTCGAAAGAAAGATTTTTAGGGAATCCTCAGATACTACTATCCACGAACTCTATGTAGACTTAAATAATCTTTTCATTATAGTAAAACAACTATGACAAGCCGAGCGCAACCATTCACACAGTTATGAGCATGATATATGTTTCGAGCTTTCCTCCTAGCCATCTCATCCTTAGAATGATATCCTTGTATTGTAATACTGTGTCAAGGCCCATGGGAATTATTTCTCCTGGATACGTGATAATAAAACTTTCCTGTGATGTCGGATCGTCTGTGATAGCTCTACAGAATGGAGCATATAAGCGCGTCTTGGTGCAATCTTCTATTTCTGATGTATTTTGCATCCGTAGTGTAGTGAGGAGACGGCCTCAAGCTGAAGTAATGTTGGTGCTTGGCTGATTCTCGTCAGAATATGGTCTTTAACATAGTTCTCTGTGGGAGATCAAGTAAGTCGCGCATATACTATAAAGAACTGGCTATCACCTAGTTGCGCAAATATATAATACAATCTAGAAAAGAGGATTCTTATTCAGATTTTGTTTTATATTTATATATACAGAGTCTCACAGGATCCAGCATAAGAAAGCTGATAGACAGAGGGATAAATATTAGATACTTGGAGCATTACTGCGCAAAATATATTTATAGGTGGGGGGTTCCATATATATAGGCCAAGGACACGTCTTATTGTCTAGTTACTATCCGTACTTACAGTTATAGATATATATATACTACTAGCTAAGAATAAAAAAACTAGTTAATGTGTATATTAGTAATCTTATTACCAATTTCGCTGTATGAAAAGTCAGTGGCGGGATAATATATAGTACTCAGTTCGCTAGGTGACTCAGTTTATTTGAAATGAGCTTCAGGATAAGCGTGAGATAATATGAATCATATAAGTGCCTAGCAAAACTATATTATAAAGTTAACGCACCTGCAACAGCTGCAAGGAGCAGATATCGTATCGGTTATATCAGGATCTAATATAAGCGAATGACTGGGTAATAACGAAGAGTTTATTGGTGAATGACGGGTCGGAGGATTAATATATTACTGATGCACTTATGTCACAACTGATAAGAAAGAAAGTTATGGATAATTCACTCAGTCGATAGTATATAAGTTTGTAAAGTATATTTATGTACTATGATGATGAATAAAATTGTGCGAAATGTTCCCTATCTGCCGATATATTGGGTTATATGCCGGCTATGACATAGCTCTAAAGAAGAGATTTCAGTGGTTTTATACGATATCTGACGGGGTCACTCTCTCTGTCCAACCTATTGCTCATGGACAGAATCGTATTTAATATTCATTCTCTGCGCTAGATTATTGTGATTATGCTCCTAGGTGACTTCAGGTTTAAGTGTTGGACCAGTGAGAGTTGAAAATAATCTCAACCATCGATACTTCGATGCTGCTCGGTGAGATCAAAGGGTGGTAAGATTCAGCCAAAATAGATCTCATTTGTTTCAGTCCACTTTGATGTCAGGAGGATTAGTCTCCAAGCACTCCGATATAGGGGATATAGAGAAGGTTAAAAAAGGTAAACATTAATAGTCAAGAGATAAACCACTTATTGAAGGAAGAAGCAAGGATAGCAGTGGACTAGATAAAAGAGAAGCCAGCTACAGGCATACGTAAATAAACCACAGATGAGAAATGGATTATATTAACATTGGGCTAGGTGGACAAAGATTCAATATTAAGAACTAATGGGATACACAGGAACACCGCAGCAGTATTCATTAAATATCTATAAGAAGTAATACAGAGTTAATAATAGATCCATAATGAGGAAATAGCAAAAGAGAACAATATTCGATACAGGGAGTAGATTATCATCTAACATTCATATTAGGGAGTGCTGTGTTTAGGCATCCAGGAAGAAAGGGTTAAAAAGATCTACATGGGACTTTTAGAATTAGATCGATTCCTTTTGTTCTCAAGATTTTTATCCAGATCCTAGCTGAGTCCAATTATAAAAAATGTAAAAAAAAAATAAAAATATTTTCATAAAAATCAGTAAATGGTGTTTTTCTCTAACAATTAATATGTTAACCAACGACCCAATATCTCAAGAAACTCTCCCAGCATTCTACAGCTTGTCCAATTTAAAGTAAAGTAAAATAAAATATTTAAAAATATTGAAGTATAAAAACATATTCACCACCATATCTAAATACTATAACTAAAACATGCCAACCCTACCACAAGCACTCAACAAAATAGCTGCTACTTATGCAGTTCAACCACAATTTTAAAAGAAAGCCACATTGACTGTCATAACATACTATGCTATCCCCATAAGGGTGTCCAACAAATAAGCAAAAACATGCAATATAAAGGCCTAAGGCGCGCACACAAATTTTTCTTTTTTTAAAAGTTCATATACAGGCATAGCCCTTTTCAAGGAGGGAAGCTTCTCTAGGTAGTTTCTACCTAAAATCCGGATGAGGATTTGAATCCAGGCCCTGTACATCTTATGTGTGTGTAAATATATATATATATAGATATATAATATATATATATATATATTATATATATATATATATATATATATTATATATATAATATATATATATATATATATATATATATATATATATATGTATTTGAATCACGGCTCTATATATTTTATGTGTGTGTATATATATATATATATATATATATATATATATATAGGAGGTTGAGTCGCCGACTCTCATACGAGAGGAAGCTGGTTCAAATCTTCCCGCGTAGCAGTTGGGTTTATCTAACCTGGGGGCGAGAATTAAAACTTGACTTCTTACACGTTGGGGCGCTGGTTTGGGAGCCGGCCTTAAAGTTCGATTTCCATTAGCCCCCCGTGTCCCCTTGAATAGGGGGTACAAGAAGCGATCCACCCCATAAGAGTTAACAGATTGTGCGAAATTGTTATATATTAGACGTCTGCCTAAGTTAATATAAATAAACAATTACAGTATTAAATAAGGTATATGAGAGGTTTAGCTTAAATAAATGATAATATCATATATAGTGATAAGTCGACCTTATAGTATATTAACTCACTACACGAGTATAGTGACAAGCAGATCTAGTGCAAATCTCTCAAGTAGGTCATATCTGGTAGCAGATTGAATGTAGCTGACCAAGTGGATATGAAGTCATATCTTGAAGAGGGACTTCGTAGGATATTATAGGTGATAAGATTTTTATGAATAAGTATGCCTGCACCTTCTACCTACCATGTTACAGTTAAAAAGAAGTCGCTAGTGAATGAGCAATAGCGATTAAGTTTCCTGCAATCGTGTTATTCCAATTTGAGTATATGTACTATATTGTGTATTAGTATATATTGATAACCAGTTCTTCAAATTATGGAGTAGTAGGCACGACATTTCGATTGAGGTGAATATATAGTGGCCATGCATACATCTGTATATATGTTGTTATGAATTGTACCATATTGATATGCCAGATCTCTGATCATACTAATGTGATTAATAGTGCACATCAAGCATACGATTGATGAAACATAGGTTAATTATATACTATATATAGTTGCTCACTATGCTAATGCCAAGTACTTTACAATGTTTATTACGCTTATTTAGTGGTAAATTTAGATATTTCACAGCATTGCTTAAACTGGTTTATACTGTGACCTATAGTATATATTAATATTAATAAGTCTCTCTTTAATATAAATTTATATATTTTAGTATGCTTATTTATAACTTATATGATATTCAGTTTATTTTTAATTAGAAATACCTAAACTTAATCATCCCTCTAATATTAACTCTAATAGTTCCGTATTCAATGCAATATGTCAACCAAAATTATTCTCTCAATAACAACATATTCATCCTTGATGACTTTTTTCAGTTGTTTATTTATTTCTAAATTCTTCAAAATACAAATTTTTCCTTTTTTGAAGTCCTTATCTAAAATTCTTATTAACATATACAATAATATCTGCTCTATGAGTTCTAATTATTTATTAATATTTTTTATATATATATATCATATATAGTATATATTATATATATATATTATATATAAGATATATTATAATATATATATATATATATATATATATATAATATTATATATATATATATATAGTATATATAATATATATATATATAATATATATATATTAATATATTATATATATATATTATAATTAATATATATATAATATATATATAATTTATATATATTATTAAATTATATAATTATATATATATTATAGTGTGAGTAACCTATTTATACTTATTATAGTGTAAAATTTGATAGTGAATATGGTGTAGGTCGTACGCTGGACGTGACAAGATGAACCATGAATCAAGTATCAAAAGAGCTCGTGCGATAGCGTGTGTAATTCTCTTATACGTGTGAAGAGTATGTTCGCTCTGTGTGTATCAATATTGAAAGTACGAAATGTGTAGAAGATTATCGCAGGAGGTGTATTTCTGAGGAAGATCGAACGCGTGAGACCGAGAAGAGAGAAGAGTGAAGATAGACAGAAGTGAGAACGTAGAGAGTCAGACGAAAACGTTAGCCTAGAGCACTATTAGTAGGAAGATTGTAGCTTTTAAAATTCCAAAATAAGCATGGCGTCTAGAATGATGAATAAGATAAGGGTACGGCAATTGAAAACCAGCAGCCGGATAATGTTGTTTACTTTTTTGAAATTAAATGATGTATTCATATATATATAATATTAAAAATCATTCTTATATTAAATTCAGTACCTTATGTGAACTGTACTACTCTAAAAATCATCCAATTAGATAGTAAAAAATTATATATAATATTAATATTATATATTATATATTATATATATATATATATATATATTATATATAATATATATTTATATTATTAATATATTATACTTGTGTTGATGTGACTCGCGCTGACGCTGATGTATATATAGATATTATAATTTGATGCGCGCATGTATATGTAACAAGGTGTACGTTTTAAAGCTAATGAGCGTATATACTATATAATGGTGTTATAAAATGTGTGATAATTAATTATATGTATACTGTAATGTAAATAATTGGTTTTACTTAATTATGGACATCATCATAAGTAATAAATAATTATATTTTATATAAAATGGATATACCTATTAATTTTGTGAATAACTTAAATTTTGTCAGGGGCAGCTTTTTCAAGAAGGGTTGGCAGCGAGATGAGGGGTGTGACACTCTCGAGAAGATGCACATTTCACTTTTTCCCGCTCTTCTTCTTCTCTTCTTCTTTACTTTTATCCTGTGCTCTTCAGTTACAAATCAGTTTTCTAGTGACGTAATGTAAATTGTGGTCAGTGGGATCACCCTTGCCTATTGAAACATATCAATTTTTTTCGTGTGCGTTCTTCTTTCTTCTATATCCCAACACTTTGTCCATTTTCATATTTTTCCATTATTTTTTTATAACAATTTGTCATTTTTTCATATAATTTTCTGTTAACTTTTTTTTGCGTATATTTTTTTTCTATACTCTTCTTGTCTTGCTGGTGCTTATAAATACATATCATTCAATTTACTTCTTTTCTTCTATTCATAAATATAATGCTGTCTTTGTTATCCTTCCATCCTATTTATCATCATTTGTCCCTGCATATACTTTTCGTCTCTCCGATACCTAGGTCTCTTCTTCTTCTCTATAATCATATAGCGTACTATACTTAACTATCGTAGCTTCATATTCTTTCTTCACTGCACTCATCGTCCTTACTTCGTCTTCTATCAATCCTCTTCTCTCTTTCTTTCATTACTTCTTCTTCTTCTTCTTCTTCTCTTCTGCTTCTAGCTTCTCTATTCTTTCTTCGTTCTTACATCTGTAGGAGGAGAAATTTCTTCCACTTCATCTACTTCTTCTTCTTCTTCTATTACTTTTCCTTCTCAATTTCGCTTATCTTTCTTCTTATTACTTCTTCTTCTTCTTCCTATAAATATTAACACACTTATACCTTTTTCCTCTCCTCCCACCTCCTCTCCAACTTCTTCAATTCCTTCCCTTTTCTTACTAGAAAGTTGTCATTTTAAATTATATAAATCTATGGCAATATTGATATTTACCTTAAAATAAAGATCATATTAGTTATAAATATATATATATATATAATATAATATATATATTAATTATATATTTATATTATAATATATTATATATATATATATATAATAATATATTAATTATATATATTATTAATATTATATATATATATATATATATAATATATATATATTATATATATATATATTAATATATATATATATAATAATATATATATTAATATTATATATTATTATATATATATTATATATATATATATATATTTATATATTTATATATATAATAAATATATTATATATATATAATTATTATATATATTTATTTATTATATATATTATATATATATATTAATATATTAATATTAATTATATATATAATTTTAATATATATAATATAAATATATATATTTATATACGTATATAATATATATATATATAATATATATATATATATATTATATATATATATATAATATTATATATATATATATTAATATATATATATATATATATATATATAATTATTAGTATATATATATATATATATTATAAATAACTTACCTTACAATATAAATGTTTTCCTTCTAGAACTTTTCGCAAAAATGTTTATGACTTCGAAATGTACCTCTAATAGTGTGATCTTTAGTGAATTAATTATAATTTCATCTGCTCTAACAATCATTTTATTGAGTGTATTATTATTATTATATTATTATATATTTTATAATATATTATTTTATTTATTAATTCATATGTGGTCCCAATTATTCATAATTTATTCATTTTCTAATTGAAATAAATTTAATCTATTATATTATACATTTATATTTATAAATATAATAATTAATTCATTTTTTATGTGATTGATTATTTGGTTTTGAAATGATATTAAATATATATTAGTAGTTTAATTAATATACTACAATATTCTACTCTCAATAGTGTCCAAAAGAAGATTTAAGACAAATCAATATATTAGTCTCTCTCACATAGTTTGTTATCGCTTCATTAAACTTACACAAAATTTTACACACGAATAATATTCGCATACATTCAGATTCTTCTGGATAACATGTGCGGAGATTATTCAAATAACTATTGTACGCTCAAGAATATTAAGAAGAGTTCTATAGAAGAACTCTGCACTGCAAATATTAACCATACAATAGTAATCTCTTGTACTCCTAAATACATTTATCACAGTGAATTGAAATAAATAAATTATCTAACAACAATATTTGATATAATTAATGTTCCTCGAAAATTTATGGTTATCAAAATTTGATATTGGTGTGTTCAGTGTTGTTATATTATGTGTTATTTTCTCTTTTCTTTAGTATTCTCTTGAGCATATAAAATTTACTATCTTAGATTCTGTGGTTAAAATAAAAATTACACACAAAAAATAATATAATATTTAAAGAATAATAATATATAATAATAATAATAATGATAATAATTATATAATAATATAATATTAATAAAATTAATATTAATTAATAAATAATTAAATATAATATTAATAATAATTAAGTTTTTTTCTTCGAGGTAGGTTGAAAGATAATTATAATAATATTTGATAGTGTTAATAGAAAAAATAACATATATAATAATTAAATATAATAATAATAATAATAATAATATAATATATATAATATATAATAATAATATTATATAAATATATTATTAAATTAATAATAATATAATAATAAATATAATAATAATTAATAAATATTAATAATATAATAATAATTAATAATAATAATAATAATAATAATAATAATAATTATAATTAAATAAATATATAATAATAATTATTATTAATAATAATAATAATAATAATTAATAATTAATAATTAACAATAATTAATAATAATATTAATATATAATAATTAATAAAATTGAAATAATAATATAATTAAATTAATAATAATAATAATTATTAATTAAATAATAATAATAATTAAATTATAATAATTATAATAATTAAATAATAATAATTAAATAATATAAATATAAATATAATATAATATAATAATGTATAATATAATAAATTATATATATATTATTAATATATATATAAATAATAATAAATAATAATATATAATAAAATAATTAATAATATAATAATTTTAAAATAATAATTA
>JABUQX010137319.1:2500-20040 GCA_015478945.1 Trachelipus rathkii | reverse complement strand
TAGTACTACAAGTTTTATTTAGATCTCTTAATTCTAGAAAGTTTATATTTTTAAAAAATGTTAGGAAATTGAGGTAGATAATGTCCATCACTTCTACATCGTTTTTGGAAAAACATGAGTTTTGTCAACTGTTTAAAAATGAAAAATTGTGGATGGATTTTAATTATTTTTTCAGTGGATACACTCGAGTATGTGAGCTTTAAACTGCCAAAGTAAATTTTTGATCCAAACCGTATTAGTGGCAAAATCACGGGGCCGAACTTTGGTCCGGATTCACCCACCGTAAAAATTGATGGAGGGTGACTCAGAGACCACTCTTCATTTGTTTTTTCATATTTTACGATATTATTACATTTTTAATTACGTTATAAGTTAATTATAAATATATAATAAAAAGTTACTTATAAGTGAAAATTTTTAAAAAAAATGAAATTTTAATTTAAAAAATAATTATGAATTTCAAAAAAGTGTAAAAATTTTTTGAGCGGAGGGAGGGGTGATGGACCACCTTATTTGTGCTTATTTTATTGATAATATGACAATATATTTAGGTACTTATGTACGAATTTGTAAAATATGATAAATAATTATTATGATTAGTAAAAATAAAATATAAAAATTGGAATGGTATACGTAAAAGAGGAATTATTTAAAGGCAAATGAGTCGATTCACCCCTCATTATGATGGTCCGGCTTTCCCCCTCCAAGGTCGGGGCTGAACTAAGGCGTTATTCAAACTTTAATGTAAAACTATTATTATTAGAATTACATTATTATTTTTTGTGTGCTTATGACCAACTATAGGGCTTTGATTTTCAAAAAAAAAAATTCCAAAAAGTGCATTAGGGAGAGTCGGGAGACCAGTTATGCCTAAGGTGGTCAGAGTCACCCC
Organism: Trachelipus rathkii; assembly: GCA_015478945.1. NCBI lineage: Eukaryota > Metazoa > Arthropoda > Malacostraca > Isopoda > Trachelipodidae > Trachelipus > Trachelipus rathkii. The sequence goes on along the minus strand of JABUQX010137319.1, from coordinate 19,148 downwards.
GCCCGACGCTAATATAATATTATATATATATATATATATATTATATATTGATATATATATTATATATATAATATGATATATAATATATTATATATATATATACTAATATAATATATATATATATATTATATATATAGCGTCCGCGGCGGGAGGGATGATGTGGACACTTTAGGTATAACTTGGCTCTCCTGAAGTCTCCCCTTAATGCACTTTTTGGAAATTTTTTTTTTTTTGTAAATCACGGGCCTATAGTCGGGGTCATAAGCACACAAATAATAATGTAATTCTAATAATAAAAGTGTATAAAGTGAATAACGCCGAGCCAGCCTGACCGTGGAGGGGTGAAGCGGACACCATTGAGGGTGACGCGGACATCTGTGTATATTCGAATCTTACTATAAATTCAATTTTCATATTTAATTTTTACTAAGTATAGATATATTAATTTTACATATTAAAAGTCTATAAGTAATAAAAATGTCAATTAAGGATAAATAAAATCGAATATTAGATAAGGTGTCTTTGATTCACCCCTCTCCGCGCCAATAAAATTTTGACACCTTTTTTGAATTCATTTTTTTTTATGTAAAATTTCATTTTTTTTAAAAAAAAATATTTCACTTAATATAAGTAACTTTTAATTACAATTTAAATTAATTATATGTAATAAAATGTCAATAATATACGTTAAATACGAAAACAAGGTGGTGGATCCGAGCCACCCTCGATCGATTTCAATTTTTACGGCGGGGTTGAATCGACCAAGTTAGGCCCCGCCGTTTTTTTTGCCACTAGATCTGGCTTGGATCACAAAATTTACTTTGCCAGCTTTTAAAAGCTAAAACATTACTCGTGAGTGTATCCACTGAAGAAAAAACAATAATTAAATGGGCGACACAATTTTATATTTTATAACGAAGTTAAAAAAACTCACATTTTTCAAACTTGTAGTCTCCTCAATAACCAAATTGCCACAGATTATTCTAACATTTTTTTAAAAATATAGAAACTTTCTAGAATTAAATATGATCTAAATAAAACTTGTGATACTACACCGCGTGGATATAAAATGAGCGAAAATTTTTTTTTTTTATTGGAATTATTTTTAGATGTTTATTTAGGAGTGGGGATCTCGAATCACCTCCTTCCTAAAGAGGCCCCTGGGTCCCGATCGTCTCTCGGGGTTCACCCCGCCCGACGCTATTCTTATCCTTATATACCTGTATTAATTGCTTGTTATATCACTCACTGATTTATAAGATATTATTAGTAACCCTCCTACTAGCTATATATACGCTACTCGTATTATTACCTACCCTTATACCTATCTATAATATAGTATTAGTATGAGCTAGATATAAGTATATTAATATATATATATCATATATAGTATTTATATATTATAAAAGTATATATATTATATATATATATAATTATATATATAAATATATATATAAATATATATTATAAAAATATGAAAATAAAAATATCATATATAATGTTTTGTTTCTGATTTCTGCAATTTGTTTTTAATGTGTTGTAATATGTCTGTCAGACTTGGATATTCAATGGATAACCCTTTACAGAAATTGAAATTTAACAGCTGGCAGCCGCCCAAAGGCTATCGAATACTGAAATTCTAGCGAAAAAATTAAAATATCAGAGACTGATCGAGCTGTATAAAAGCACAAAGCTAGTTGATTTTAAGCCAATATGAAAAGGAAACATTAAAACTTTAGAAAAAATAATATATATACGCTAGATAATTAGTTATTACTTACTTCATTATCTTCGATGGATGTATTTTTTGGCAATGTTTTCGACTACTTAAACCCTTAAAAACATCGTCTGGCAAAATTAGAAATTCATAATTTTTATATTCGCTAATGAATAGGGGGTGCAAAGTGGCCTCTGTGTCAATATTATATATATATTATACTGTATATATATATATATATAATATAATAGATATATATATTATAATATAATATATATATATATAAGAATATAGATATATATGAGAATATATTAGTAAATATTATTCTCAAAATACTGTAGACAGCCACCCACACATTTTGAGACCGGAAATTTTTTTAGGTTCAAAAAAATTTCCAAGTTAGAAAAAAAAGAAATGGTTACGTATTCTAAGTAAATGTTGCAGTGGCAAGCTTCTGGGCATAAGTCCAGAAAGCTTGCCACTAAAAAGTTTTCTTAAAAAACTTACTTAACTTTTCTGTACTTAAGAAATTTTTTTTAACCTAAAAAAATTTTTTGGTCTCAAATGTGTGGGTCGCTGTCTACAGTATTACCTATATAGATATATATATATATTATATATTAATTATAAATATATATAATATTAATATATTATATTATACATTATATATATAGTATATTACCACTATATCCATACCATACCCCTATATACCTATATATATATAATAAATGATATATAATAATATATATAGTATATAGATATATATATAAGGTATATATATAGTATATAAAGTTCTACGGGTCTTTTACATTAAGTGGAAAATATTATTTCACATTTTTTTTTTTTTTTCATTTAAATATTTTTAATTTACTTTACGTAAGCATTTTTTAATAATTATTGATAATCCATAATACAATATCAATAAATACTAAATATCAATGTATCTAAGGGTTGAAAACTATATTTTCGACGTCATTCTCATCCCTACCATTGAGACGACCAAAAAAGCCAAAAGTTACGTTTGTCCAAGCGTTGGTTCTTTTTCACATGTTATTGAAAATAAAAATTTAAAATATAACACTAATTGGTAAAAAAAACTAAAGAATTTTTTTATGATACCATTTTTTGTAAATTATAAGTTTACAGTTTTAATACCAATCCTTTCACAAACACTATCACCTCAGCAAAACTATTATCCCATTTTTTAATACCAAAAGCATTTAAGTACTTTGCTACAGACTGGGTTATATTTTTTCAATAATAATAGAATCCATTTGGAGTTTTATTCTAGAATATTACCTTAGGTAATTATCTAGTATTGGTGACTCCAGTTCACGTACATAGTATATTAAAATTTAATAAACATTTAAATCAAATTTCAAAATAAAATGGCGGTATGAATTAGGAAGACACGATATAAGTGCGGAATTTTCGAATGTATTTTACGCATAATTTTAAAGAAAAGAATATAAAAAATAAACGTTCAAGATTATCATAATCTCAGAAAATTTTCTCATTTGTTTAGGAACTGACCCTGGATCGTGCTTTTGACTTTGCGATTTAATTTAAATAAATTTCCAGCATTCGTGTGAGTTATATTTCCGATAATAACTCGATAATTCTTGATGTGCGGATTATCAAACAATGATTGTTCTGCCAAATTACGTTTACGTATATTGAAAAAAAAAAAAAAGAATCGCAAACGAAATTTTGTAAATAAGAATAATAATAAGAAATAAAGATAATAATAAATAAAGAATAATAATAAAAAACTCTTTTTTTATAACTAGTGAATATATATATATATATACGGTATCTATATATATATAATATTATTATTATATAGATAATATATATATATATAATATACTAGTAATATAATACATTATAGGACTAAATAATTATAGAAAGAACATATTACACAGGGATATACATATTTTAATATATATATATATTATATACGGTATGGGCAAACCTTATTTAAGTGACCAGGGTGGAAAATTTTTCACGGAGTACAGGTGAAACAAGCTGCGTGAGTCGATATTAGATCTACTCGCGCTGAGTTCGTGAGGCCTCTGATTGGCGCTTTTTGGAGAATGCTATATATGTATAATATATTATATATTATAAATTAGGCTGAAATTTCAGTTGATTATATTGAGGTATTGATATATATATATTGGGAGTGTCCGAATATTCGGGTAAGTACTTCGGTACCTTCCGGCCCTATTCGGCAAAATGACCGAGATATTCGGTATTCGGCTCTTTCTGCCGAAACTACTCGGGCCCGAATATTGAGGCAATTATAACAAAAATTACGTTCAACATAAAGGGAAAGTTATTTCAATTTAAAATTGAAATTTTTGAAACTTATTCCAAGGAAAAATAAAAATATAGCAAATTTTGCTAGCCAATATGGCGAAAATCTTTGTCATGTGTAGATCCTATAAGTGCCTTGACATTTTTCAATATTTTCTAAAAAAAGGGAGAATTCATTTACTGATACGGGATAATGGACCAAACATGGAGCTGTTATAAAAGGCGGAGGAGGTGGCTTGGCTCCTCAATTTCACTGTATATCACATGTTCAGCGACTAAATGCATTCACGACTCAAATAATTATGTCAGATAAGTCTGTTAAAGATATTTTATTTACTTTGCAGAAGGCATTATCCTTCTTCATTTTCACTAGTTCAGCAACCGGCAGCTGCAAAGCTAAAACTTACAGATGTCTTAGCTGAACTATCAAACAGCATAAAATTAAATTCCAAACGTTCTCTACCCCATGCTGGAACCGAGACTTATGAATATGCTTTAAAAGAGTTGTCCCTTGAACAAAAAAGTTCCCCTATCCATATACGCTGCTGAATGCAATCAGAAATGTTGGCTGATTTTCATCAGTGGCAAATCTATTCCATTTACTTGAAGCTATTTCGATTAAACATCACTGAAACACAAGTGCATTTAGAGACCCGTGACCGAGTACACAGTTCATCGCCCAATGATCCCCTTCCACTTTTTAGCATATTAATCTATTTTTAAAATAAGCCACATCTGTAAAAAGTGGGCAAAAAGCGTTCAGTGGGAATAATGAGCGAACTCGTTTGAATTGATGCTCTAATAAAATCTTAGTAGAAAAAAGACTGTTCTAAAGTTTCTATGTGAATAAATTCTTTGTGTGTAGCCTATTTCTAATAGATTGCGATATCAAGCTAATAATTTTTCATACATGAATCTAGCTATGTACTAGCAGTCAAAAAATATGATCGTCCCTGAGGCATGGAACAGAAGGATGCTATGAAAATTTAGCTCCTGACTCCTGGGTCTGCTGATGATTACGTAGTGGGGGAAGTGAAGCTGAAGGTTCCATTTTCCCTTCTTTAATGGATTGTTTTTAAGAAATCGGTTCGTAGCCAAGGCTATACAAAATAGCTCATACAGAAGACGCAAGAAAGTGAGATGAAAAAAGAAAGTCCACATTCTTCTGACGATGTGATTATTGAATAAAAGTAAAAGGCCTAACATACGAATTACATCAAAGAAATAAACAAATATATAAGTTTGCTACTTTGACCAGTGTGAAAACCATGATATTCCCTTCAATTGGCCTGGAAACAATACTGAAAGTTTTACCGAAGTTGAAAATAACTTGCATAAAAACTACCTAATCAGCTCCACGGTCATCAGCCGGTCGAAATGAAAGCATATTATAGTGAACAGTAGGAATTTACTTTATGAAGCACAGAGAATTAGGTTATCCTATGAAAAAATGGAGAACTGCTAATGTTCTGCATTTTAACCTTAGAGCTTACTTTCAAATGAAGTTTAGTTTATATCTTTACCTACGAAACTTTTTCAATTTTCATTTAATTATTTTTAATATGTGAAGTGGTTTGCTATAAGAAATAGTTATTTACTTTTTTGATTACTTTGTATATAACACTGCGTAAACATGAAATTTCTTGGAGGGGGTTTTGCAATTGATTATTGATTGATCGTTGATTCCAAAAATGTAATCGGTTTTTGCATAATCACATCGCATTTGTGAGATGTTGTGTGTAACATAACACAGAGATTTGTAAAATTTTATGATTTTTACCTTTTTCAAGAGGGTCTATCACAATTATTGGATATATAAATTAGTAAAATATATATACTACATATAGTAATACTCTATAAACTATCCTATATATATATATATATATAGTATATATATATAATATATATATATATATATATATATTATAAATATATTATATTATATATATATATATATAAATATAGATAATATTTATTTTTGAAGGGAGAGAAAAAATCGCAATGATATGATACATGTCTCTGATAGATATATGTTAAACTATGAATAAAGAGTATGAATAAAGAGGAATATGGGACAACAATGAATGTAATAGAAGGAATTAGTTTTAATTTAAACATACCTACGATGGTAGTAAATTTCTCTCGTAGACCATCTACTGTGCATAGCGTCTGGAATTATCCCTCATCAAGCTTCAAGCAACCATTAGTCGGCTATCATTATTGAAACCCACTTGTTCCTCAGGTTAACGTCCTTTCCGATGAGACTTTAGTCTTGAATGGAATCGTTCACCCTGCTCATCACTAACATCGCTAGGTTATCGGAAATTTTCTTTGATGAGAATTGACGGAGTGACATACTTTATACTCTATTTCTTAAATCCAATTTGGCATGAAAACTCGTTTCTCTAGCAGTCTCCTGTATCAATGTTAGTGAAGTTCTCGAAGCCACTTCCTGTTCACCCAGAAATCTCTTGTCGTACAACTCCGAAAAAGAAATTATCTGCGCTCTTCCGCCTCTTAACACAGTCTTGTTGTTAGCAAAGGCAGCATCACGGAGGAGTGTCCGTATTTGTGGGCCATCAAATATCCCAGCTTTTTTCTTCTGCGTCACTTTCAGAACCAGGAAAACGTTGAGCTCTTATAGCTGAATATCAGGCAATTCTATCCATTCATGTCCAGTGGGCCTCCTATATTGTTCATCAAACCAAGTTTTAATGGGTGTAGTTGGATGGGTAAGAGATTGTGACTCTTCTCTCTGTACACGTGTTCACGTACGATGTTAAACTCGGCCATCCTGGCGTCAACCGGCTTTCCCTCGGAAGAGGGGGGGGGGATGAAGCCATCCTCTCTTTTGTCCAGTTTATCCTTTGCGCCTGGCTTGTCCAATAGCACAGGAAGCAGGTTTATTCCGTTAGGAATGGAACCTGGCTTGCTGATCTTGAGTATGAAACCATGTTTACCATTTTGATTGGTCGACGCAATATTTACCATCCATATATGTGCACCAGATTTGTAGCATCTCTTCAAACTGTCATTGATTTTTGCCATTTATGCTCCTTCTCTTGAATCCGTGACGAGTACCCCCTACGGGTGGACCGAAGCATACCTGTTGCACGTTCCGTGTAACAAACACACACATTGTAAGAACTGCTTTGGATCAGGTGATCAAAATAAAACAGTCTTGTTCACAACCCCTCACTGCATCGTAATATGCTGGGCAAAAGTCCATAGCGAGTAGTAGGCCTGCAACTTCACTCCAATACACAAGTTACATCTGACTGGAAGAGCCTCCGCAGCGCTGCTTCTCTGGTTTACAAGAAGAATGTTTACTCTTGTGCCATTGGTAAACCAGTAGTCAATTTTCATGCAACCTCGAAGCTTCAACAACTCAGGACAACTTCGGCAAATAGCAACTCGTTCATAAAAATCGTTCAGTATCACCCTGGATTACATCTGTGAAACAGAATGACGGAGCTCATCCGGACTGTAGTTTCAGATGCCATGGATGATAGACTAAATTTCATCATTTTCCACCCCAGTCATGGCACCATACATGCAGAAGCGTAGGCTAAAGTATACCACATGCTTCCCGATTATATCGGACCGCAGTGAACTTGCTGCACTATTGTAGATATACTGCCCCCGTAAAAGACGGGTTTACTACACAGCCTCTACTTCTCAGTTGTACGCACATACAATTCTTTCATTCCTAGGGAATCCATGCAAAAAATAAGGCTGTATCCATGATCCTGTACGACCAAACGGGATGTTAATACAGCATATCCTGAGGAGATCTTATATTTTAGAATTCAGCAATACGAATTACCCTATATATCTGCTCTGACACCAAGTCCATCCAAGAAATATTTCATCCTTTTTTTGTGTTGACCAGCATGTAAGTTTTCTTTGATCTCTCCCTTAAATGGATGACCCGAACTTTGAAAATAACCTTATTCTGGCCAGCCCCTAAAGCCGTTAATATCGAAATGATTATATACGGCCCAGAGATATTACGCGTATATTCGGGTCCAGGTTCACACAAATAACCTGGCAAGAGAGTTGGGTTAGGTGGCGGCTCGAATACTTTTAGAGGAAACCGAATCACTTCGGTATTCGGTATTCGGCTAATTTTCCCTATTCTCGGAAAGACTCCTTGGAATAATATAGGAATTTTGATTATATGAGTATTAAGGTATATTATACAGGCCTATAACTATATATATATATATAATATATATTATATCACGGCCCATTAGTGGGCTCGAGCCGACGGGAAACAGATGGGGGACGTTTTCCATACCCGTAGGGGAGGGCGGAGGAACCCCCGCCACACCCAAATACCAAGAGCGGGGGTTTCAGGGACCCTCCCGGAGGGGGGGAATAGATTCCTAACCCATATACAGTCCCCGGCATAGGAAGGATCGAGAAAGAATAACACATACACCAAATTATCAAATGAAGCAACCACACCAATAGGTAGACACCTCTTATAAATGAAGTGATATGAAGAAAGAATAAAGAGACCCACTCAACTGCAATATCGGGCGGTCTTACCTTTGGGTTACCATTAGTTTAAAAAAATTATTAAAAAAAAAACTACCATGGGGTTACCCCAAGGATAGGACCGCCCGATAAAGGCAGGAGTTAGGGTCATCCGGCCTTCGCGGGGAAACGAAAGATTGGCGTAGGACTATTTCCCCCCTCCGGGGAGGGTCTCCGGAACCCCGCTCTTTTGGGTATTTGCCGGCCCCTGTCGCGCGGGGTTCCGTGCCGCCCCTCCCCGACGGGATGTATGCGAAAACGTCCCCCCATCTGTTTCCCCGCCGCCGCTCGAGCCCCACTATGGGCCGTGAATTATAATTACGGTGTATATATATATATATTATAGATATATATATATATAATATATAATATATAGATATATATATATATATACGTAATATACTATATATATATATATACAATAATAAGATATAATATAACCAAATATAATATTAGTAAAAAAAGTTATGGCCGTGAAATATTAAATAGTAATATATATATATAATATATATATATATATATATATATAATATATATATATTATAATTATAATTATATAGATTTATTATATAAATATTATATAATATTTATACCTATATATATTATTATATTGCCCGCTACTGGCTGTGATATATAATATATATATATATATATATATAATATATATATATATATATTAATATGAATTAAATACCAAATATATATATATATACATAAATAGTAATATATATATTATTAATGTTGTGTGTGAATGGGAGAGTCGTTTTTTCTATTGTTTTAATAAAGTACTTTTTTTTTAAATATTATATGAATTACGCAAAACTTAGTTTTACAAAAAAATTTTTTATTTTCTGGTTTTGAGTTTCATTGCAGTACTCAGTCAGTATGTACGTAATAATATCGATGTCGTCCCGAAATTAATGAAAAAAATTGATTAATAAAAATAAATAAAATCGATATCGATGGTTATCGGATTAATCTGAAACGATTTCAACCAGTATCCATTATCCATAATACACGAAGCGGAAAAAAGCTAGAATTATTATAGATTTTCAGAGCAGTTAATATTATATTTTTAGTGTAAACCATATTACTCAAAAATAAACTCAATGCTTAAAAAAGAAATTCAAATATATTTTTAAAGACCATTTTTGTAAAATGAAATGTTTATATAATTTTAATAATATACTATGTACGTGAACTGGAGTCACCAATACTAGACATTTACCTAAGAAAGCATACATTCAGCAATAAGTCAAATAGCAGGTTACCTAAAACACTTTATAAATAACTATAAGATAAAAAAGCGCCAAATGTGAGCCACATGGGTTTAACCATATCATGACTACCACCAAAGCAAAAAGATGCAAATACCATACCCTTCGATTGCTCATCTTTATAAACTTATTGATGAAGTTATGGGATAAACGAGGGAGGTATAATTAATCTATATCACCTGCCCTTAACATTTAAAATTTGGTTTTACAATATATGGCTACTCTTCTTAATAAATGTCCTGTTTTGTACATTTCGAGTAATCGTGTCAGATTAAGATGTTCTAATTATTTCAAGTACAAATTATTCTCAAGATAAATGTATGATAAACTTAAGAGAAATATACTATAAATTTCATAAAGGGCACGAGACGACACGTACAATCCACTCGATCCTAATCTTATGGATAGAAAAGATTCGCTTTTGTTTATTACTGCAATGTCTTGAAAACAAAAGGCCAAAAATGGCAAATACCTATACCGTCTCTTTAAAGGTTTAGCTAAACCAACATATACCAATAGATAGCATACGCCATTCGTTTTGAAAATTTGTTTTCCGAGATATCTTTTCGTCCTACGTTGATAGATATTCTCAAAGATTTCCCATTTATTATTATTTTATATTTTATTATTATTATATCGTATGTTACTGGAAGTTATTATTTATTATATTATTATTATTATTATTATTATTAATTATTATATATATTAATTATTATATATAAATTATTAATTATTATTTATTAGTTCATATTTTTATTAATTGTTGTTATTATTATTGTCTTTTCAATTTTCATTAATAATTTCATCGCAACCTCTTATGATATATTAAAGTATATATGTGTGTATATATTATAAATAAAATAAGATATATATATATATATATATATATATATATATATATATTAATATTATATATATATATAATATATAAAAATATATTATATACATTAATAATATTATATACGTGATATATATACGGCGATTTAGGTTTTCAAAAATAATTAATGGCCGGGGGAGGCAAGAATTTACCATATATACACGAGATGGTATAAGAAGGTGACAGCTGATACAATAGCTAAGAGATGTACCAAAAAATTAAGACAAACATAGATCTACAAAACATCTTGTTGCTAATATTTAATGCCCTGCCATGCTGGAAAAATATTCGACAATGATCGTTGTTATATACATAATATTGGGAAAGCAAATGTTAATATTTAGATAAGATTACAAATTCAATTGTGAAACTTTAAGAGACTAGCAACGATTTATAAGATGGAAGGATTTCTTTGTCATCTTATAGTAATGAAAACTTTAAATAGTTTAGAAACTTAAATATCGCAATGAATATCTTTGTTCTCTTCTAGACCAGTTACACTTCTACATATTACATATAAGTTAGTTGGTGTTCTTTGGATGGCTTGCAATGTCAGATTGTGTGTTAAATGTTCTCCAGATCTTTGTGGTTGGCGTTTCTTAAATTAGTTTTTTAACCTTTTTTGAAAGTACACTGTAAAGATTTCGAATACTGCTTGATCGCTGTATGACAGCAGGAACTGTGTATTACAATTTTCTTATACGCTCTCAAAATATCTTGGTATACTATCTTGATATTTAAGAGAGTTGTTGATTGCGTTTCAGAGAATAACTCCAACATCATTCTGTGAAATTATTACTCTCGAATTCAGTATTACATTCTCTTCAACTAGAAATGTATACTTAGAAATGATATCCAATTTTCTGAAGAGTAATTGCTCACACTTCTACCTCCCAATATACCTTCCCTATACTACAGATATGAGTTTTCTCTTGAACTCTTTGTGGTGAGTTGAAGAGATTGGAGTGACTGAATAAGTAACATTTCAGATGATAAAGCAGTTAGTGGTCAGTTTCCACCATTTGGATTTAGCAGTGTTTCAAGGCCAGGATGGCACGGAAAAAATCAATATATATATCAACTGATTTTTTCACTTGATTTTTTGCCTCCATAAAATCATGATTTTTGGGGGGAATTTAGGTTTGCTTATATATATATATATATATATATATATATATATATAATATATATATGTAATAATATATATATATAAGATACCCATATCTTAAATATATACAATATTATGCTAGATATATAAATAATATAAATATATATAAACTATTAGTATATTATATAGTATATATATATATTATATATGGTATAATTTATATATATTTTTGTCACTATTTATCAAGGGTTTACTTCAATAGAATAAACAAACAAAATTAAAATAATACAGATATAAGAAATCCCTAAGAACAAAGGCTACTCAAAATACGGTCACCATACACTAAAATATTATCAACCAAAAAGGGATCTCCATGTCAAACAGACCCTTACTTTTATATCTGACTCCAATGTATAACACTCTTAACACTCCCAATCATTACAAAATCCATAACAAGCCTAGTAACACTACTTTTTAGTATTGCTGAAAAGGTTCATTGTAGTACACTAAAAAACTAAATGAGGGTCTATATATTTAGGAAATTTTTATTACAAGTAAGAATGAGAATAAATTCAACTTCAAAAATAAAACAATATATAGAAGCTAAAAAAAAGATAAATATGTTATTACTAATTTAAATTTTTCGCCAGACAAAAAACTATGAAAAAAACTTCAACTGTGACTTCACAAATCTGAAAAAAAATCAGCTTTCACTGAATGTTTCACAGTTTGATTTTAGTATAGAGAATGAAATAAAATTATAAGAAAATCACTTAAAGAATATACTAAATATCGAAGTTAGAACATTGTCCAGTTATACAAAATTATCCATTTCGCGAAATGACTTTCGACCGAAGTTGGCGTTCCAAAAACCCATTCCATAAAATTGATAAATTTTTCTCAACAAAAATAAAAAAAAAAATCACCAACCATGATATATTATCTATTTCAATATCACTAGTCGAAGGCAAATATTCAAACACCATAATTGTCAAGAAATGGATAGTATGTTTGTTTTTAAGCAAAGTCACGAGCTGAAGAAACAGACTGGAGAACAATTTTCGTCCGCAACAAATTTGTGAAACTTTTGCGGTTTACGATAGGATTTAACTAGAAGTCACTTCAAAATTACATATTGCTAAAACAAAATATCTTTGACCCAGACCAAATAAAAATACCAAACATTTAATTTTCATATACAAGATCTGCAAAGTGTTCAATCCCCTTCAGAGTAACAATCAACAACTTACGTGAATTTAAATATACAACTCGGCACTTGAGAGACAAAAGTTTGTCCTAGATTTTGCTTTAAACTTACTTTCACGATCAGGTCGTTAACTTTTGAAGCTATTATAAAAGGATTTCATTTGATGTGTAAATTGTCAATCAATAAAAGCAGAGTAAAGACTAACTGAAAACCGCAAACTAAATGAAAAACATTAAGCCGAAACCACTCGGAAAATAAAGTTTCGGTATAAAAATCACAAACAAAAGCAGATATTAAAGAATATGACAACTAATAACATGCAAACATACCATGGCGATTTGTTAATTTTTCATATTTAAATCTTGCATGCTGACGCCTTATATAATATACCAGAACATAATTGAGCAAATGTCACCCGTCCTAGTATAAAAACTGATTATATGAGTACTTCAACATAACACAACACACTAGCGACACATGTAAAAATAATAAAAGGATAGAAAAATTATAGTAAACAACTATAATACAATCAATAATAATAATTATATAAAATAATATAATATACAATATATAATATATAAAGATAATATATAAATAAAAAATATATAATAAAATAATAAATATATATATAAAATATAATAATAATAATAATTATATAAATAATATGGTAATACAATACATAAAAATAAAAAACAATATATAAAATATATCATCTCTAATTCTTGGGTTTTAATTTTATGATAATAATGTAAAAATAGACTATAAATACCATTAGTCCTTGATTAAGTAAAAACAGATTGATAATATCATTGGTGCAAATATCTCGACAAAGATTATAATTGTCTAGAATACTGATATAAAGATGCCGAATAAGGGGGAAAAAGGTAAAAAAATCTATTGGTGTAAAGTTCTCTACTGACGTAAAAAAGAAGAATACCATTGATATGAAGGTCACGACGAAGAGTAAAAATAGACTGCAAAAGACTCGACCAAGATAAAAAACGGGTTAGAATTTAATTGGGGTAAAGTTTTGGCTTAGTCAAATATGGACTAGAGTACCAATGGTGTAAAGTTTTCTACGAAGACAAATATGTACTAGAATAAAATTGGTGTAAATTTCTCAACTAAGGCAAAAAATAGGCTAAATAAAATTGGTGTAAAGGTCTTTGCTAAGGTAAAACAAAATGCTAGAATACCATTGGTGTAAAAGTTTCGACTAAGGCAAAAATAGGATAGAACACTGAATTAAAGGACATAACTTTAGAAAAAATAGGCAAAATACTATTGGTGAAAAGCTCTCTGCTAAGGTAAAAAAAAAAAGAAAAAAAATGCCTAATTTGGTGTAAAATATAGGTTTGAATAACTGCGTGTAAAGTTTTCTTCTGCTAAGGTAAAAATAGGTTAGAATACCTTTTAGATAAAAGTATCAAGTTGCATGGAGATTATATTAAAGAGTAAATAAAATTTCAAAAACTGTAAATAATTTGAAGTTTAGAGTTACAAACTTATAATGTAGCTTTTCTCTTAGACTCGTTTTAAAAAACAACTTAAAACAATAACAGTTAAACTTGTCGAAAACTTGGCAGTTAATCAGCTTGTTCAATGCGATTTAATTTCTGCATCGCTAATATATATATATATATATATATATATATATATATATATATATATATTATTATATATATATATATATATATATATATATATATATTTTTATATTTATATATATATATAATATATATATATATATATATATATATATATATATATATATATATATATATATATATATATATATATATATATATATATATATATATATATAAATATATATATATATATATATATATATATATATTATATATATATATATATATATATATATATATATATATAGATATATATATATATATATATATATATATATATATATATATTTTAGTAATTCATACATAAAAGGAATATATATATATATATATATATATATATATATATATATAGATATTTGTCAAAATATATATATATATATATATATATATATATATATATATATATATATATATATATATATATATATATATACATATATATATAATATGCATAAGCTATTTATCATAGCCACTATTTTAACTATCAATTTGATTAAGTGTTATTAGTAAACAAGAATAAAAAATAATCAAAGTTCAATTAAAATAACTTCTTTATAGTATAAATTTGTCATTTTTAAGAAAGGTTCTAATGTATCTTCTTAATAGTTTTCGGTAATATACCCATGTCAAATTTTTATATCATAATAATTCACTTCCATTTTATATTAGATATACATATATTATACATATATTATATATATTATTATTACATATATTATTATTATATATATATTATATATTATTATTATTATTATTATTATTATTATTCTATTTACATATATTATTATTATTATTATTATATTATTATTATTATTATTATTATTATTATATATATATTATTATTACATATTATATATATATATTTTTATTATTATTATTACATATATATTATTATTATTATTATATATATATATATATATTATTACATATTATATATATTATATTATTATATTATTATTATTATTATTATAATTACATATTATATTATTATATATTATTATATTATTATTACATATATATATTTCCTTTATATACATATTTCACATTATACATACTATTAAATACGTCTTACATACATATTACATATATATACATATATACATATATATATATATATATATATATATATATATATATATATATATATATATATATATATATATATATATAATAATAATAATAATAATAATAATAATAATAGTTGTGATAATAATAATAGTGATGGTAATAGTGGCAGTATTAATGTTAATGACAGTAATATTAATATGTATATATATATGTGTATATATATATATGTATGTATGTATATGTATGTATATTTTTTTATTTTTTTATGTATTTCATATTTATTTATTAAAAGCGCCCGATAGCTCAGTGTTAGAGCACTCGCCAAACCAAGCGAGGGTCCCAGGTTCGCAACTGGTCGGGTGGGAGAATGTGAGCTATTCTCTCCTTGGGCTTGGCTCCGTCCTGCTCGGACGTTAAATGAGTACACCTCCTCCTTGATTAGGGCTCTGCCCGTGAGTGACGGTGTTTATCTCTGTAAAAAAAAAATATATATATATATATATATATATATATATATATATATATATATATATATATATATATATATATATATATTAGTTATATATATATATATATATATATATATATATATATATATATAACATCTAATGTGTCAATGCGATTTATAAACAGTTACTATTTTAAAAAATTTTAAAATATAATTTTATTTTCATTAACATTGTGTAATTTGACTTTCCATGAAACAAACAAAGGATTAAAAATATCGCTAAATTAAAATTTAACTATATACAAGTTATTTTAAAAGCGAAAAAATTAGGGAAAACGAATACCACTTAACGAAAAGTTTAAAAAAAATTCAAACTTCTTTATTCGTAGTATTAAAAATTCATTTCCAAATTACCAAATATGAAAATTCTTACGTA
>JABUQX010137316.1:5000-21015 GCA_015478945.1 Trachelipus rathkii | reverse complement strand
GCGAAACCCCATTGTTGTTGTTTGAGAGAGATATTTGTAATAGCGTTATACTTTTGGAGTAACAGGTTCTTAATTTATTTTTGTCAAAATGTTGAAATTTGTAAATTTTTGGATTTTTGTGGTTCGAACATATAAATGGCCATTCCTTCTGTAATACAAGTCGTAGAAAAGTGATTTTGATATTTTTTTAAAGGTTTTTGTATGAGGAATACTATGGTATCATCATACTTGTAATAGCTGTTATACTTTTCTTGTAACAGGTTCTTAATTTATTTTTGTCAAAATGTTGAAATTTGGAAATTTTTGGATTTTTGTTGTGGTTCGAACATATAAATGGCTATTCCTCCTGAAATACAAGTCGTAGAAAAGTGATTTTGATATTTTTTGAAAGGTTTTTGTGTGAGGAATACTATGGTGTCTTCGGATTTGTAATAGCTGTTATACTTTTGGAGTAACAGGTTCTTAATTTATTTTTGTCAAAATGTTGAAATTTGTAAATTTTTTGATTTTTGTGGTTCGAACATATAAATGGCTATTCCTCCTGAAATACAAGTCGTAGAAAAGTGATTTTGATATTTTTTGAAAGGTTTTGGTGTGAGGAATAACTAATGTGTCTTCGGATTTGTAATAGCTGTTTAACTTTTGGAGTAACAGTTCTTAATTTATTTTTGTCAAAATTTTGAAAATTGGAAATTTTTGGTTTTTTTGGGTGTTCGAACATATAATGGCTATTCCTCCTGAAATACAAGTTCTAAAAAGTTTTTTTTTTTTTTTGAGATGTTTTTTTGGGGGGAAAAATATGTTGTTTTTTGTATTTTTAATAGTTATTATTAATTTTTGAGTAACAGGTTCTTAATTATTTCTTGTCAAAATGTTGAAATTTGTAAATTTTTGGATTTTGTGGTTCGAACAATAATTGGCTATTCCTCCTGAAATACAAGTTCGTAGAAAAGTGATTTTGATATTTTTATAAGAAAGGTTTTTGTGTGAGGAACACTAGAGTGTCTTCGGATTTGTAAAAGCTGTTATACTTTTGGAGTAACAGGTTCTTAATTTATTTTTGTCAAATTGTTGAAATTTGTAAATTTTTGATTTTTGTGGTTCGAACATATAAATGGCTATTCCTCTGAAATACAAGTCTAGAAAAGTGATTTTATATTTTTGAAAGTTTTTGTGTGAAGAATTACTATGGTGTCTTTGGATTTGTAATAGCTTTTATACTTTGCTAGTATATTTTAATTTTATTTTGTCAAAATGTTGAAATTTGTAAATTTTGGATTTTTGTGGTTCAACCATATAAATGGCCATTCCTCCTAAATACAAAGTCGTAGAAAGTTTTTTTGAAATTTTGATATTTTTAGAAAGGTTTTTGTTGAGCGGAACACCATGATCTTCGGATTTGTAAAAGCCTGTTATACTTTGGAGTAACGGTTTCTTAATTTAGTTTTTGTCAAAATTTTGAAATTTGGAAATTTTGGATTTTTGTGGTTCGAACATTATAAGTGGCTATTCCTCCTGAAATTACAAGGTGTTCGTAGAAAATGTGATTTGATATTTTGAAAGGTTTTGTGGTGAGGAATACTATGGTGTCTTCGGATTTTGTTAATAGCTGTTATACTTTTGGAGTAACAGGTAATCATTTATATTTGTCAAAATGTTGAAATTTTGAAATTTTTGATTTTTGTGGTTCGAACATATAAATGGCTTTTTCTCCTGAAATACAGGTCGTAGGAAAGTAATTTTGATATTTTTAGAAAGGTTTTTGGTGAGGAACACTAGGGTGTCTTCGGATTTGTTAATAGCTTTTATACTTTTGGAGTAACAGGTTCTTAATTTTATTTTTGTCAAAATGTGAAATTTGGAAATTTTTGATTTTTGTGGTTCGAACATATTAATGGCTATTCCCCTGAAAATAACAAGTCGTAGAAAACTGATTTGATATTTTAGAAAGGTTTTGTGTGAGGAACACACTAGGGTGTCGGATTTGTAATAGCTGTTATACTTTTCTAGTAACAGGTTCTTTAATTTATTTTTTTGTCAAAATGTTTTAAATTTTAAATTTTTGATTTTGTGGTTCGAACATATAAATGGCTATTCCTCCTGAATACAAGTCGTAGAAAAATTTTTTTTGATATTTTTAGAAAGGTTTTTGTGTGAGGAATACCTATGGTGTCTTCGGATTTGTAATAGCTGTTACACTTTTGAGTAACAGGTTCTAAATTTATTTTTGTCAAAATGTTGAAATTTTGTAAATTTTGGATTTTTGTGGTTCAAACATTATATAAATGGCCATTCCTTCTGTAATACAAGGTCGTAGAAAAAGTGATTTTATATTTTTTTAAAGGTTTTTGTATCAGGAATACTATGTATCATCGACTTGTAATAAGCGTTATACTTTTCTTTTTATAACAGGTTCTTAATTTATTTTTGTCAAATGTTGAAAATTTTTGAATTTTTTGGATTTTGTGGTTCGAACATATAAATGGCTATCCCTCCTGAAATACAAGTTCGTAGAAAAGTGGATTTGATATTTTTTTGAAAGGTTTTGTATGAGGAATACTACGGTGTCTTCGGAATTTGTAATAGTGTTATACTTTTGGAGTAACAGGGTTTTAATTTATTTTTCAAATGTTTGAAATTGTAAATTCGCCTTTTAGGTTCGAACAATTAAATGGCTATTCCTCCTGAAATACAAGTCGTAGAAAAGTGATTTGAATTTTTAGAAAGGTTTTTGGTGAGGAATACTATGGTATTTTCGGATGTAAAATCTGTTATACTTTTGGAGTAACAGGTTCTTAATTAATTTTTGTCAAAATTTTGAAAATTTGTAAATTTTTTGATTTTTGTGGTTCGAACATATAAATGGCTATTCCTCCTGAAATACAAGTCGTAGAAAAGTGATTTTGATTATTTTTAGAAAGGTTTTTTGTGAAGAATACTAGGGTGTATTTTTCGGATTTGTAATAGCTGTATACTTTTGGAGTAACAGGTTTTTAATTACTTTTTGTCAAAATTTTTAAAATTTGAAATATGGGATTTTTGTTGTTGAAACATATAAATGGTCATTCGTCCTGAAATACAAGTCGTAGAAAAGTTATTTTGATATTTTTAAAAAGGTTTGTGAAGAATACTAGGGTGTCTTCGGATTTTTAAAGCTGTTATACTTTTGGAGTAACAGGTTCTTAATTACTTTTTGTTAAAGTTTGGAAAATTTGAAATTTTTGGATTATTGTGGTTAAAATATATAAATGGCCATTCCTTCTGAAATACAAGTCGTACAAAAGTGGTTTTGATATTTTATAGAAAGGTTTCTGTGTAAGAATACTAGGGTGTATTCGGATTTGTAATAGCTGTTATACTTTTGGAGTAGCAGGTTCTTAATTACTTTTTGTCAAAATTTTGAAAATTTGAAATATTTGGATTTTTGTGGTTGAAACATATAAATGGCCATTCCTCCTGAAATACAAGTCGTAGAAAAGTGATTTTGATATTTTTTGAAAGGTTTTAGTGTGAGGAATACTAGGGTGTATTCGGATTTGTAATAGCTGTTATACTTTTGGAGTAACAGGCTCTTAATTAATTTTTGTCAAAATTTTGAAAATTTGAAATATTGGGATTTTTGTGGTTGAAACATATAAATGGCCATTCGTCCTGAAATACAAGTCGTAGAAAAGTGTTTTTGATATTTTTAGAAAGGTTTTTGTGTGAGGAATACTATGGTGTATTTGGATTTGTAATAGCTGTTATATATACTTTTGGAGTAACACGTTCTTAATTAATTTTTGTCAAAATTTGAAATTTGAAAATTTTTGATATTGTGGTTCAAACATATAATTGGCTATTGCTCCTGAAATGCAAGTCGTAGAAAAAAGATTTTGATATTTTTAGAAAGGTTTTAGTGTGAAGAATACTAGGGTGTATTCGGATTTGTAATAGCTGTTATAACTTTTGGAGTAACAGGCTCTAAGTAATTTTGTTTCAAAATTTGAAAATTTGAAAGAGTCCATTTTTGTGGTTGAAACATATAAATGGCTATTCGTCCTGGAAATACAAGTCGTAGAAAAGGATTTTTTTATTTTTTTTAGAAAGGTTTTGTGTGAAGAATACTAGGGTGTATGGATTGTAATAGCTGTTATACTTTTGGAGTAACAGGTTCCTTAATTACTTTTTGTTAAAATTTTGAAAATTTGAAATTTTTGGATTATTGTGGTTAAAACATATAAATGGCCATTCCTCCTGAAATACAAGTCGTACAAAAGTGGTTTTGATATTTTTAGAACGGGTTTTGTGTGAGGCATACTAGGGTGTATTCGGATTTGTAATAGCTGTTATACTTTTGGAGTAACAGGTTCTTAATTACTTTTTGTCAAAATTTTGAAAATTTGAAATATTGGGATTTTTGTGGTTGAAACATATAAATGGCCATTACTCCTAAAATACAAGTCGTACAAAAGTGGTTTTGATATTTTATGAAAGGTTTTAGTGTGAGGAATACTATGGTGTATTCGGATTTGTAATAGCTGTTATACTTTTGTAGTAACTGGTTCTTAATTAATTTTTGTCAAAATTTTTAAAATTTAAAATTTTTGGATTTTTGTGGTTCAAACATATAAATGGCTATTCCTTCTTGAAATACAAGTTCGTAGAAAAGTTGAATTTTGATATTTTTAGAAAGGTTTTTGTTGAGGAATCTGGTGTCATTGGATTTGTAATAGCTGTTTTCCTTTTACTTTGGAGTAAAAGTTCTTAATTACTTTTATGTCAATTTTTGTCAAAATTTAGAATTTTGGATTTTTGTGGTCAAACATATAAATGGGCCATTCTCCTGAAATACAAGTCGTGAAAAGTGGTTTTGATATTTTTTTGAAAGGTTTTAGTGTGAGAAATACTAGGTATAATCGGATTTGTAATAGCTATTATAATTTTTGGAGTAACAGGTTCTTAATTAATTGTTGGTTAAAATTTTTGAAAATTGAAATTTTTGGATTTTTGTGGTCCAACAGATAAATGGCTATTCCTCCTAAATTACAATCGTAGAAAAAAGATTTTGATATTTTTAGAAAGGTTTTTTGTGTGGAAGAATACTAGGCTGTATTCGGATTGTAATAGCTGTAATACTTTTGGATTAACAGGTTTTTAATTTATTTTAATTTCAAATGTTGAAAATTTGAAATGTGAATTTTGTTGTTGAAACATATAAATGGCCATTCTCCTGAAATACAAGCGTAGAAAAGTGATTTGATATTTTTTGAAAGGTTTTTGTGTTAAGAATACTAGGGTGTCTTCGGATTTGTAATAGCTGTTATACCTTTAGAGTAACAGGTTCTTAATTTACTTTTGTTAAAATTGGAAATTTAAAATTTTTGGATATTGTGGTTTAAAACATATAAAAGAAAAAAACAAAAAAAAAACGGCCATTCCTTCTGAAATACAAGTCGTACAAAAGTGATTTTGCTTTTTTAGATAGGTTTTTGTGTGAAGAATACTAGGGTGTTTCGGATTGTTGTAATAGCTGTTATACTTTTGGAGTAACAGGTTCTTAATTTACTTTTTTGTCATAATTTTTTTGAAAATTTGGAAATATATGAGTAATTTTGTGGTTGAAACATATAAATGGCCATTCTCCTAAAATTACAAGTCGTACAAAAGTGTTTTGATATTTGTTTGAAAGGTTTTAGTTATGAGGAATCTATGGTGTATTCTTGATTGTAATAGCTGTTATACTTTTGGAGTAACAGTTTCTTAATTAAGTTTTGTCATAATTTTGAAATTTGAAAATATTGGATTTTTGTGGGTTGAAACATATAAATGGCAATTCGTCCTGAAATACAAGTCGTAGAAAGTGATTTTGATATTTTTAGAAAGGTTTTTGTGTGAGGAATCTTATGGTGTATTTGGATTTTGTAATGGCTGTTTATACTTTTGGCAGTAACAGGTTTCTTAATACTTTTGTCAAAATATGAAATTGGGAAAATTTTTGAATTTTTGTGGTTCAAAACATATAAATGGAGAGAGCTACGTGCATCTCTCTCTCTCTCTCTCTCGTACTGTGAATACTCTTCTATCGTCACCGACTCTCCTAGAGTGACTCGTGACTCTCGTGCATCTCTCATCTCTTGCAGATATACTCTTCTCTCTCGTCTCATCTGCTGACTGACTCTCGAGAGATAGACGTAGCCATCTCTCTGCATGAGATGAGATGCAGATGACGACTTCGAGAGATCATAATATGATGTTGAGAGAGATGAGAAACCGAGAAAGAGAGAAGGAAAATCCAAGAGAGAGAAGAAGAAGAGAGATGGACGCAGAGGAGAAGAGATGAGAGAGAGGACAGAGGGATAGGAGAGAGAGAGAGAGAAGAGACGAGAGAAGAGAGAGAGAGAGAGAGAGAGAGAGAGAGAGAGGAGAGAGAGAGGAGATGAGAAGAGAATATTATAAGAGAAGAGAGAGAGAGAGAGAGAGAGGAAGAGAGAGAGAGAGAGAGAGAGAGAGAGAGAGAGAGAGAGAGAGAGAGAGATTTCTTTAATCAAGTTTCGAGTCGAAGTAAATTAGTCTGTTTCTTTTATTTGTCTGTTTGTGCATCTGTGTTCTTGCGTCTGCGTTTGAAGGTGTCTTTATTTATTTTATTTTTTTAAAATAAGATTTTCAAAAATCATTAATTAATGAAAAGTTTTTAATTTATTTTTTTTTTTAAATTATTAAATTTTTAATCTTTTTTTCTTTTTGTATTATTCAAGTTTTACAGATTATTCATTAGATTATTATGGTCAACGGTTACTAGCACCAAAATCCTAAAACATAATTTAACAGTAATGTCCGTTAAGGGGAGACTTTATCCTTTTTGAAGTCAAAATCAAAATTTTCAATTTTTTTTTTATTATCTAGATTATTAGAAAAATTCCACCTGAACATCATGGTGTAATTATCTTTTTTAAATTCTAAATGGTTTTTTAGATACTGAAATTTATTTAGAGAGGTGTCGAACTAAAAAATTTCAATTCCAGTCAAAATTGTAATTCCAGGTTGGTTTAGGTTAAAAAAAAGTTTTATTTATAATTACAGAAAATCTATTTTTTTTTTTTCATATTCTCAACCTCCCACCCATTCTTCGGATTTTACTCAGTCAAATAAATGGAGTCGAAGTCGGAGCCGGAGCCGAAGCTGGTGCTGGTGCCGGTGCCGGAGCCAGATCCTGGGTATAAATTTTTTTCAAGGAATAATTTTTTAGATGAAAAATTTATTGCCAGAAAACGTACTGAACATATTTCAAATAGTGCAGAATCCTTAGTCGGATCCGAAGACGGATACGGAGCGGAGTCGAAGTCAGAGCCGGTGTCGGAGCCGGAGCCGGAGCCGTGACGCCAGAGTATGAAATTTTTTCAAAAAATATTTTTTTAGATAAAATATTTATTGCCAGAAAACGTGCTGAACAGTTATCAAATAGTGCAGAAACCTTAGTCGGATCCGGAGCAGAAGCCGAATTCATAACCGTATCCGGAGCCGGATCCGGAGCCGGATCCTGGGTATGAATTTTTTCGGGAAATATTTTTTTAGAATTTATTGTGAGAAGACGTGCCGAACAATTATGAAATAGTGCAGAAACCTTAGCCGGATCCGGAGCCGAAGCCGAAGTCAGAACCGAATCCCGATCCGTATCCGGATCCTTGGTATGAATTTTCTTCAGAAAATATTTTTTCAGGTGAAAAATTTATTTCAAGAAGACGTGCTGAGCAAGTTCAAATAGTGTAGAAACATTAGTCGGATCCGGAGCCAAAGCCGAAGTCGTATCCGGAGCCGTATCCGGAGCCGCATCCGGAGCCGGATCCTGGGTATGAATTTTTTTCGGGAAATATTTTTTTTGTGAAAATTTATTGTCAGAAGACGTACCGAACAATTTTCAAAACGTGCAGAAACCTTAGTCGGATCCGAAGCCTAAGCCGAAGCCGAAGTCGAAGTCAAAGTCGGATCCGGATCCGGATCCTGGGTATGAATTTTCTTCAGAAATAATTTTTTGAGGTGAAAAATTTATTTCAAGAAAACGTGCTGAACAATTTTCAAATAGTGTAGAAACATTTGTCGGATCCGGAGCCGAAGCCGAAGTCGTATCCGGAGCCGTAACCGGAGCCGCATCCGGAGCCGGATCCTGGGTATGAATTTTTTTCGGGAAATATTTTTTTGGTGAAAAATATATTGTCAGAAGAATTGCCGAACAATTTTCAAAACGTGCAGAAACCTTAGTCGGATCTGGGGCCGAAGCTGAAGTCGGAGCCGGAGCTGGATCCTGGGTATGAATTTTCTTCAGAAAATATTTTTTGAGGTGAAAAATTTATTTCAAGAAGACGTGCTGAACAATGTTCAAATAGTGTAGAAAAATTAGTCGGATCCGGAGCCGAAGCCCAAGTCATATCCGGAGCCTTATCCGGAGCCGGATCGTGGGAATGAATTTTTTTCGGGAAATATTTTTTTAGTGAAAAATTTATTGTCAGAAGACGTGCCGAACAATTTTCAAATAGTGCAGAAACCTTAGTCAGATCCGGAGCCGAAGCCGAAGCCGAAGTCAGAGCAGGATCCTGATCCTGGGTATAAATTTTCCTCAGAAAATATTTTTTTAGGTGAAAAATTTATCTCCAGAAGACGTGCTGAACAATTTTCAAATAGTGTAGAAACATTAGTCGCATCCGGAGCTGAAGTCGTATCCCGAGCCGGATCCGGAGCCGAATCCTGCTTATGAATTTTTTCGGGAAATATTTTTTTGGTGAAAAATTTATTGTCAGAAGACGTGCTGAACAATTTTCAAATAGTGTAGAAACATTAGACGGATCCGGAGCCGAAGTCGGATCTAGAGCCGGATCCTTAGCCGGATCCTTAGCCGGATCCTGGGTATAAATTTTTTTCGAAAAATATTTTTTTAGGTAAAAAATTTATTGTCAGGAGACGTGCTTAACAATTTACAAATAGTGCAGAAACCTTAGTCGGATCCGGAGCCAAAGCCGAAGTCGGAGCCGGATCCGGATCCGAATCCGGTCCGTATGAATTTTTTTCAAGAAATATTTTTTAGTGGAAAATGAATGCTTTGAAAGAAGACGTGCGGAACAATTTTCAAATAGTACAGAAACATTAGTTAGATCCGGAGCCAAAGCCAACTCTGAGCGGAACTGGAGTTTTAGAGCCGGAGTCAGTATTAAATTTTTTCAAAATTTTTTTAGGTGAAAAGTTTATTGCCAGAGGACGTGCTGAACAGTTATCAAATAGTGCAGAATCTTTAGTCGGATCCGGATCTGGATACGGATCCGGATCCGGATCTTGGGTATAAATTTTCTTCAGAAATTTTTTTTAGGGGAAAAAATTTTTGCCAGAAAAGGTGCTGGAACAATTTTCAAATAGTAGATACATTAGTCGGATCCGGAGCCGAAGCCGAATTCGATGGAGCCGGATCCTTAGTCGGATCCTGGGTATAAATTTTCTAAAAATATTTTTTTAGGTAAAAATTTATTGCCAGGAGACGTGCTGAACAATTTTCAAATAGTGCAGAAACCTTAGTCGGATCCGAGCCAAGCCGAAGCCGAAATCGAAGTCGAAGTCGAAGTCGAAGTCGAAGTCGAAGTCGAAGTCGAAGTTGGATCCGATGATCCGATCCAGGGTATGAATTTTTCAAGAAATATTTTTTAGTGAAAATTTAATGGAAGAAGACGTTGAACAATTTTCAAACAGGTGGAAACACGTTAGGTCGGATCCGAGCTGTATCCGGAGCCGGATCCGGAGCCTGATCCTAGGTATGAATTTTTTTCGGGAAATATTTTTTGGTGAAATCTGAAGCCAGAAGTCGTGCCGAACAATTTTCAAATAGTGCAGAAACCTTAGTTGATCCGGACACAGCCGAAGTCGGATTTAGAGCCGGATCCTTTAGCCGGATCCTGGGTATGAAATTTTCGAAAAATATTTTAGGGTAAAAATTATTGACAGAGATGCTGAACACACTTTCAAATAGCAGAAACCTAGTCAGATCCTGGAGCTGAAGCCGAAGCCGAAGCCGAAGTCGAAGTCCGAGCCGGATACGGATCCGGATCTGATCCCTGGGTATGATTTTTTCAAGAAATATTTTTTAGGTGAAAATTTAATGCCAGAAGACGTGCTGAACAATTTGAATAGTACAGAAACCTTAGTCGGATCCAGAGCCGAAGCCGACGTCGGAGTCGGAGCCGGAGTCGAATCCTGGGTATGATTTTTCTTCAGAAAATATTTTTTGAGGTGAAAATTTATTTCAAGACGCGCTGAACAATGTTCAAATAGTGTGAAAAATTAGTCGGATCCGGCTTTGTGCCGAAGTCGTCATCCGAGCCTCATCCGGAGCCGACCGGGAATGAATTTTTTCGGGAAATATTCTTTAGTGAAAATTATGTCAGAAGACGCGCCGAACAATTTTCAAATAGTGCAGAAACCTTAGTCAGATCCGGAGCCGAAGCCGAAGCCGAAGTCAGAAAGCAGGATGTTGATCCTGGGTATACCTTCCTCAGAAAATACTTTAGGTAGCACTGATTCCGGTGAAGACGCAGCGAACAATTCAAATAGTGTAGAAACATTAGTCGCATCCGGAGCTGAAGTCGTATCCCGAGCCGGATCCGGAGCCGAATCCTGCTTATGAATTTTTTCGGGAAATATTTTTTTGGTGAAAAATTTATTGTCAAAAGACGTGCTGAACAATTTTCAAAGAGTGTAGAAACATTAGACGGATCCGGAGCCGAAGTCGGATCTAGAGCCGGATCCTTAGCCGGATCCTGGGTATGGTAAATTTTCGAAAATATTTTAGGTAAAAAATTTATTGTCAGGAGACGTGCTTAACAATTTACAAATAGTGCAGAAACCTTAGTCGGATCCGGAGCCAAAGCCGAAGTCGGAGCCGGATCCGGATCCGAATCCGGATCCTGTGTATGAATTTTTTTCAAGAAATATTTTTTAGGTGAAAAATTTAATGGAAGAAGACGTGCTGAACAATTTTCAAATAGTACAGAAACATTAGTTAGATTCGGAGCCAAAGCCAACTTCGGAGCGGAACCGGAGTCGGCGCCAGAGCCGGAGCCGAAGTATTAAATTTTTTCAAAAATTTTTTTTTAGGTGAAAAGTTTATTGCCAGAGGACGTGCTGAACAGTTATCAAATAGTGCAGAATCTTTAGTCGGATCCGGATCTGGATACGGATCCTGATCCGGATCTTGGGTATAAATTTTCTTCAGAAATTTTTTTTTAGGGGAAAAATTTGCCAGAAAAGGTGCTGAACAATTTTCAAATAGTGTAGATACATTAGTCGGATCCGGAGCCGAAGCCGAAGTCGGATATGGAGCCGGATCCTTAGTCGGATCCTGGGTATGAATTTTTTTCGAAAAATATTTTTTAGGTAAAAAATTTATTGCCAGGAGACGTGCTGAACAATTTTCAAATAGTGCAGAAACCTTTGTCGGATCCGGAGCCGAAGCCGAAGCCGAAATCGAAGTCGAAGTCGAAGTCGAAGTCGAAGCCGGATCTCGAACCGGATCCGGATCCAGTGCTGAATTTTTTCTAAGAAATAGCTTTTAGTGAAAACATTGTCAGTTGTTATGCCGAACAATTCCCGTCAGTGGAACAGCAGTCCTGATCCTGAAGTTGTAACTGAGTTTGATCCGAACCGTGATCCTGGTATAATTTTTTCGAAACAGTTTCAACCCGCCCTCCAGATGTGCTTAACACCCCCGGAAGATGGAATGTCTTTGTTGATCCGATACAGCTGAAGTTTGATTGAGCCGGATCCAGAAGTCGGATCCTGGGTGCGAAAATTTTTCGAAAATATTTTTAGTGCGCCTGTTGGCGCGGGAGAGCGCCGAATGGCCTTCAGTTAGTGCAGAATCTTTGTCGAGTCCTGGAGCCGAAGCCGAGCCGAAGTCGAAGTTCTGAGTTGATAGCGAGTCCCGATCTGAGTCCCCGTAAGATTTTTTCGGCAGTTACTTTTTGTCTTTTTCCATTTAAGATTGAAGACGAGCTGAACAATTTCAGCAGTGTAGAACTAAGTCGAACCAGATTCAGCCGATGTCGTGGTTTGAGCCAGCCCAGTCCTGCAAGAGGTCTCAGAGCCAGTGAGCGCTCTATTTGGTGTCGAGTATGTCAATGACTTCACTGAAATACCTGTCCTGTCGTCTCTGATTCAGTCGAACTTTGTCCTGCATCCTGAGTAGCTGGGATGGAGCTGGAAGCTTCTGGAGTTGAAATGGAAGCCTGAACCTGAGATCTTTGGAAGTATCTCTTTTTCAGAAACCTAGTTTGAAAATACAGCCATCAAAGATTTATCAGAAATTGTCTTTCAATATAGCAGAGTCCGCCCGCAGTTTGATCCTGAAACATGAAGCTGAGCTGGAATCCTGGAACCCTAAAGTAGTGCTCTTGCAATAGCCATTTTTTAGTATCACTTTATTGTCGCAGTTGACAAGCTGTATTGGCTTTATGGGTCAAATGAGTTTCAGTTTGAGTTTTCACATTGAGTCGATCGAAGCTCAGAGTTTGAGTTTGAAGTCCAAACCTGGGCAGATCCCCTTTCATTGTCGATTTTTGAAGAAATATTGAACCAGCATGTCCGTTGAAGATTCTCAAATAGTGTGGGGCTCCTTGAGTCGATCCGATCCCTGAGTCGTGGCACAGTTTGAGTCGGCAGTAGTTCTTTCGAAAACATCCACTGAAAAATTTTATTTGCTTCAGAAGACGTGCTGAGCCACCGGTGTTATGTTGAGTCCTGTTGAAGCCGGTATTCCGTGCCGGTTTGAGTTGATTTTGGGTATATCTTTTCAAAAGGTTTTTAGGCAGCCATGGCGTGCCCGCGAAGTTCATTTAATTTTCTAAACAGAAACCCTAGTCGGTTTCTGCAGTTCAATGTTAGTCCTGAATGATGTTTGCGGGAATATAAGCAGAGGAACAGCGCAGCAGAGTAGTAGTACAGAGAGCATGGTGCAGAACATAGTGCAGAGGTGGCAGGCGTATAGTGTCAGCAACATAGTCAGCATGGCAGGTGTCCCTTTCTCTACTTCTTCAGTAAGCATAGTAGATAGTATGGTAGAGGTGGTATACAGGCAGGTATACATAGCACACTATATAGTGGCAGAGTATAGAAAGATACAGTAGCACATAGTAATCGCCTGTCATATAGTATATATATATATAGTATATATGGCAGTGGTATAGTATGCCTCTACTCTTCCTCTTCATTTAGGATATATATAATAGTGAAAACATAGAATATTTAGTAGTGCAGCAGTGCAGCATATATGCTCTAGTTCAGTCAAAATGTAAACATCCCTCTAATATGAGAGGTAACAGTATCTTTGAGCATTACAAATTATATCCTTCAACCTGTCTGATGAACTATGTTTGTCACTCCTGTTTGCATGTCTCACTGGAAAAGGTGGTCTTCACATCTGCTAATAAGACACAAGAATATATATCACATTAAGTGATGTCACAGAATTTAATTGCCTAGAGAAAAAGAGTTTTCTGAGGTTGATTTCTGTCCATGGTGTACCTTGGCAGAGAACGAAATTTTTATTGAACATGACTCTGGCATGTCGGTAGTTCTGTAGAGTGAAGCGGTATTCCTGTAGTCAGATTCCTGATCACAAACGCCGATAATGAGTTTGTTTGCTTTTGAACCCTTTACTATTAGTCTATTGGCAGGAGGGTGAGTCATCCTCCCTAAATAGCCTTCGGCACTTGCTCTGGTGTTCCTGGTTAAGACAACTCAACCAAAAGTCAGCAGTTTTGAGTTTGGCACAAATATGCTAGCCAAAGAGCCAATTGGTAATATCTGCTGCCCAAAAAGAAAATTACTGCCCAGATTCTGAACCATTTGATAACAGCAAGTCAAAGATACTGCAGGGAGTCTCATCCCTTCCCTGAGTCCTGATCCATCCCTCCCAGAAAATATTTCTGCAGAGTCAGCTGAAACAGTTTTCTGAACCCCAAAGCTGAGGGTTTGTCCAGTCCCTGAGTACTATTTTAAACTGACAGAGGTAGGAACATCTGCTGGAGCAGAAAGCAGATTCCTTCAGCATGGTAAATTCCTGGTTACAGAAGAACCATCTCAAAGTCACTATGATATGTTTGAAACAATGCATTGAGCAGCTTGTTACATGTCTGCAGTAATATTAAGATTGAATAGTGTCTGTCACAGATAGACTGAACTGATCATTAGTGTCAAACAAATAGATTAGCTGGCAGAAAGTCTGTTCACTATGTCCAACCAGCCCTCTCTAGAAAAGAAGCACATATTTAATGTTTTTGGCTTTATTACCTGATAATACTTGCAGAAATTTTAGTATTTTGAGCCAGTCCTGAGGAGGCAGCTGGGTCGACTGTTGCTCTATGCTGTCCTGTTAAAAGTCCTGTTGCTGCCTGTCCCCATCTAGTCTCCCTGCGGGACAGCAATGCTTGAATGTGCATACAAAGTTGAAGCTGTGTGCCTGTAATACAAACATTAGCTGTGTCTCACTCTGCAAGACTTTGAATTCACTGAGGCTAAGGTCGCTGTTAGAGTCATTACGCAGGGAAGTTTTGTTATTGTCCTGACCATCCTTCCCAGAAAAATGCATCCATTACATTCATTTTTTTGTATCCGTTTCGATATCTCACAAGTCCAAACCCAAAATCGCTCCGGTCTGATTGTAGGTGGCTGGAATGATCTGCAGCCGTTACAGAGCCTGGTTTGCAGCCTCATGGTGGCTAAGAAAGCCGCCCACCAGTCAAAGAACTCAGTCGGCGCATAACATAAGCTATTCCGTACCGCCTGTAATATCGGCGAATAATGTGCCATCCTTCCACTGAACTGTCGATACCAAGTGTCGACGTGCCATACGTAGAATAACAGTCCTGATCCACCCATCTAGAAAAGAAGGGTATCTGAACAGTTTTCGACCTCCTGCTGATATCGTCAAAGCCGAAACTCTGGTAATGAGCCAGTCCTTCATGAAGAAAGCGCCGAAACCCCGATAGAGAGAGATGAGATAGATATATATATATATTATATATATATATATATATATATATATATATTATTGGTTATTAGTTAAGTATATATATATATATATATATATATATATATATATATATATATATATATATATATATATATATGAGAATAAATATTTTTTTTGCCGTCTGAAAAAAGAAATAATATTTCCAAATGTTTATTTGCGTTTTTCTAACACTTCATTTTTTCCTTACATTAGATCACAAAAAAATTCATTAAAAAAAAACGAACAGTTTTTTTTTTTCTTAAAATTTCTGGCAAATGAATCCCCTGGCATATAAAATCAACATAAACAGATTCCTGACGTTTATTTAAATGCTTTTGTATGATGTAAGGTGGTGTCACACGTGATTGATTGTTTTTACTTTAAAAATTTTGAAAGTACTTTTCAGAGATTGTCTAAAATTTTTTTTAGAAAATAAAATTTGAAATAAAGTGTCTAAATGAAATTTATTTCTACACAAAATAGGAGTATTTTAGTGAAAAAAAGCATTGAAATATCTTGAATATTAAAGATTTTATTGCCATTTTTGTGAAAGCCTTGAAAAAAATAATTCTTCCTCTCTCCCCTCATCAAAAAAAAAAAAAGAAAAGTTTTATTTTTTTTATTTCACAAAAAATTAAAGATAAATTAGTTATTCATCAAAACACTTTACGGTTTGAAGAAATGGATTTTGAGGATAAAGTCTCCCCTTAAGGTAATTAACAGATGTAAGTTTTAATAATTTTAGTAAAAGTTGCATTCTTTAAGTTAAAGTGGTGAAAATCACTAAACTTCAATCCAAATGATTTGATAAAATCTTTTACAATCTAAATAAACAGTTAATTCCTTTCAGTAGATTTAAATGGTTAAATTTGCTAAAGTTATGAAGTTTAAAATTGCAAACCGTTAAAATCAAATTTAATCATTTTATATATATATTTTAAAGCCATTAAATCTGTTAAAACCGCAATATATTATTAATTAAGATTATCC
>JABUQX010137315.1:30000-33035 GCA_015478945.1 Trachelipus rathkii | reverse complement strand
CAGGTTCGGTCGCTAACGCCAAACGTAACCGTGAAAAGAAAGTTTGTTTGGCGCAAAATATTGCACTTGTGCAAGAGACTATGGTTAGAAGTTCACGGAAATCAACTAGACGTCTATCCGCACAACTAAACATCAAACGAACTTCATGCCATAACATGTTGAAACTGTTACATATGCGACCATACAAAGTTGTGTATCCAGTTCAAGGTGAACATTTTTAGCACCTCCTGTGAACTATTGACCTATGAATGTTCAGTACCTTGTTTTTCATAATAATAATAATTCAATATTCTGTATTGTGTATATACAATAAACGAGTTAATTATCTGCATGTTGTTTATAAGACTTGGTGCCTCTTTTATCCGGCACTCTGTATATATTTGGTCCTTTTCAGAGTAGAGAAATATCTTTCTGAAGTGCACGTTGTGAAGTGAGATAGATGCTAAAATCCTTAACTATCAAATCGGCCTGACTCTATATATTCAAAATTTATTCTATCAATATTTTTTATCTTTTTCTATATAATATATAATCAATGGAATCACTTTACTATAAGGATTTGTAGTATGAATCTTATGACTCACGAACTTCTTCTGCATCAAGAAATAGAATCACAATGCTTTAATTCTTTTTCTTTTTTTAATTGATTCTGACAAGCGGTTTCTCATTTCTTGATTAACAGAAAACAGAAAGTTCTGCTTGAGCGACCTTCCAAAGGGTGCTTGAAAAATTTTTTCATCGATGTTTGCGCGAAAAGCCTTTCGAAATACATAACATCCACATTTTTCAATAAGTATAAAGGGCAGCTTCTGTGTACTAATTAAAGAGGTTATAATTGTACTGTATAACTTGGACAAGTTCAAGGGAGAAAAAATGTTGAGCTAATAATAATAAACTTATGGATCATGTTAAATTTTATCGGTTCAAAGTGTATGAAGCGCGGGATTTTTCAAATGAAAGGAAAATTAAATGGTGAGAAAATTTATTAAAATAAAAAGGACACACAAACTTTCAGAAAATAGAGCTTCACCAAAAGATTAAACTAATATATATTTTCCCCTTCATGGTCGTAAAATTCCTGCCCCTGCTTAACTGGACCGTAGAAAATTATAGCATGACCCAAGCTATAATCTTTTTACCTCGTGATTACCAGCATTTCAAATAGATTTTAGCTTTTATGAAAGTGAGGTTGAATAAATTGATCCATCTCAACCTCCTCGATGAAGCTTTTCGCCGTTGATGTACCTAAAAAGGACTAGGTGTTTTCACTGTGCCGATAAAGGTTTCAAATAGTGTTTGTACTTCACATATATGGGAACAGCAATAAACAAACATACAATGCCGCTATATTTTTTAGACAACATGAATAGGCCCTGTAATTCTTTCTTCGCCGCTGCCTGCACTTATCGAGTATGGTCGTCCAATCAGCATTGTCACTATTATCTCAACCTGTTGTAGAATTACCTCTGCTGGAGATCCTCCTTTTGTACTAGTCACTACCAGCAGCCACTAAACTTCAGAAATTTGTGAGAAGAACCATAAAATGTTTTCGGATTTCTAACCTAATACATACCCCTTAAAATACCTTTTATTTATTATTTTTATAAATTGAAATTAAGAGACTTGAGCCATCAAAAAATTTTTTTTTAGGTAGTTAAGTGATTTCGGTGTTCATAATTCATCAATCCCCGAACCTGCTGGCTACTCGGGCCTTATATATTAAATAATATATACCTAATATATTATATATATATAGTAGGGTATATATATATATATATAGTTATTATATATATATATATAGTATTAGTTATATAATAATACTATATATATATACTATATATAGTATTGAGTGATGGGGACGATTAATCGGAAATAACGCATCTGGAAAATCGGAGGAATCGCTGGCTTTTTCAGGAATCGGAATGGCGGAATCGGGAATCCGGTCAAAATCATATACGCGATTCTTTGACCGAATTCGTTTTGGGTAATACGATCTGAAAATTAATCTTTATTCCCGATCTTTATGAATTTCAAAGAGGCAATATTTCCGAAGTCTACGTACTTTAGATTTTAAAATTCAGTTCTCCTAGAATTCTATTTAAGAACAAAAACTGATTGAGCGGCACTCCTTAACGGAAGCCTAAGATCTCATATTATGGATTTTCAGGCAGGCAGACATTTGGTCAATTGTTTCGCGTTGGTTCATGTTATGTATTTGTTTTTGATAATTAACTATACCCGTGAACTCTAAGGAAGCAGTGA
The DNA here is from genome assembly GCA_015478945.1 of Trachelipus rathkii. Classification (NCBI taxonomy): domain Eukaryota; kingdom Metazoa; phylum Arthropoda; class Malacostraca; order Isopoda; family Trachelipodidae; genus Trachelipus; species Trachelipus rathkii. The sequence goes on along the minus strand of JABUQX010137315.1, from coordinate 30,773 downwards.
AATAACAGTTTGCCTTTAGGCGTTAGTAATTTGGAGCTATTGAATCATTAAATGCTATCTTCCGAGTTTCACCTTTTCACTGTATACTCCACGAGCCTATCTAATATAAGTGATGTCTTCTTCAAAATTTTATGGAAGAACTTGAAATTCCTGCTATTAAATTCATGTGTATAGTATACGGATATACGCCCCTAATATTGGCCTGCAGTTCAGTACACAAGCGAGATTTCCAGTAAATTACCGTTTTTTTACACTCTTTGACACTAGTTCTCACTGATGCCATATTTGAACACAAGGACGTGAAAAAAAATAATATTCATATGCAAACAAATCGGTAGGTCATTTTAATCACTCGCCGAATGCCTATTTCCAAATCAGAAGTAACTCTCAAACTAGTTAATGTACCACAGCACAGATTTATTCATGATATACAAACCAGATGTAATAGCAGTACTCAGCATATGCTTTCCAAAAATTATTTGAACAAAAAGTTAAACCCTGATCTTCAAATTGCAGTGATCATTCAAAACCTGTATGCTTAAGAAACAATGGAAAGTTCTTGAAAAAATTGCTAAAAATACTTAAAAAAAAATTTTGTTGATTGTACCAATTTATTGAGCCACAAGGAATCACTGGCATCGGCAATAATCCCAAATATGAAAATGATTTGCATTTGTTTTTGAAAAGGAGTCAGAAAAAAGAGGGGAGAGAGAAATGGGTCTACAGAATCAGCATGGAAAAATTCAGTGAAAAAATATATTCAGCATTTACTT
>JABUQX010137315.1:17500-25000 GCA_015478945.1 Trachelipus rathkii | reverse complement strand
AGGATTCAAGTTGGTAAGTTCTATATATCTCTCTAAAAATTCAACACCCTTTGAAAGGATGTAACTATAAATGCCTTCAGCAGCACTTAAACCATTTTCAGCATATTTTGATTTTTCAGCAGCACTCATTCTCTCATACAAAAGAGAAGTAAATTCATCCAAGCTGATTATTAAAGCATTCCTGTATACTGCATTATACGGGGAAACCACATGTTTCGGGTAAAAATCATAGATTACACCATGTGCTATAAGTATTAAGTCCTTCAAGTATGTCAACCATCGTTCAAGATGTTGATGTTAATTCTTTTTATTTTTAAGCATGCTAATATTTTCAAGATGTTCGAACTGGTAAACCTATACACGTATGCTGAAGGTCACACACATCGATATGGTTTCCAGATAGTTGCGTACATCAAGGGTTTTAATATCGTCACACGACGAGAACACAACGTTTATTCTATTAGAACCTCTCACGTTATCTTTCCCGTTAGATATTCACTGCGTAGTCGATATTACAGGATACACACATTTATTCTTCTCTATCCATCCTGCCTTGCAATATTTTGATAATGCTGAGAACTCTTCAACACAAATGAAGAAAGGTCTATTATTTGAATCTCTGGATGGATACAAGCAATGTAGCGGTATCCATCCGGTGACGATTAAATATAAAAGACACATCGTTGGGGAATAACGAAAGCTCCTCTGAAAATATCAAAACAACAGTTTAGAGATGCAAGAGTATGCCACTTCGTACCAGCCACAGCGAAAAATGTCCTCTGACGTAAATTCGTATGCGTAAACAACCCTGTAAATGTAATGAGATTCTTTCTTCAACCAATCAGAAGAAAGTAAAACAAGAATACGACGTACGAACGAACCATATCAACTCAAAAGGGTATATATTCTCTAATAACAACAACAACAAACAACAACAACAACAACAACAAAACAACAAAATCACCAAACAACAACAACAGCAGCAATCAGCAACATAAAAAAAACAACAACAAACAACAACCATCAACACCAACAACAACAATAACGACATCAACAACAACAAGAAGTTCTTTATATTACTAATCAACGAATATTTGCTAACGTAACAGGGTTTTCACATTAATAAAGCTAACATAGCAATGACCAGAACTAAGAATTATATTGTACAAAATGCAAAACCTGACACACCTTTACGCACGAACTTAAACTTATTAACATTAACAAACTTTCGCGCTTAACAACACAGTAAACTACCAAACACTTCATACAAAACGTAAACCTATTCACACTTTTTTCAAGCATATCTCTAACATATCAATGAATTTTACATTAACATCGTAATATTAACAAAAAAAGGCATAAACCCTGTCTGGAAGCATCATACTGACAACAATAATGCTAATGAACAAATTTTTACATCAACCTTCGTAAATTTAACAAAAATTGATCTTAACATCGTCTAAATATCATAATCCCAAACGAATAAATTGCAAAACATAACAAAGTTTTAACCAAACATAACATTAAAATAATTTTTTTATCCTGACATAACATAAAAAAGTTCTTGGAATAAAAATATCACAGTAAAGCGTAATAGTTTACCTAATGATTTTAAAGCAGTAAATCAAGTAAATCAGTAAATCAAACACACCATTCCTGCAGTCCCCTACCCATCCACCCGTCTATGGACTATCGAACCTATTGATTCAGGTGCATATTTCGAGTTCATTTGGATCAGCAAACAGGTAAAGACTATTATCTAACAAAATCCCTTAACAAAGTGGACCAATCTATCAAAGATACCAACATCTCGAAACTATGAATTGACACTATCTTCATCAAAGTGTAACTCGTCTCGAATATAACATCATTTGAACTATGGATAAACGTAGACATTAGCAAAAATTCTCGGCAAACCTGGACATTTACTCAACAATAAACTTAACTAGTACTCACGTGTCAACACATCATCGTCAGGTGAACACAGTAATATCTACAAAACTCCATCATTTCTCTACCAAATCAGTGTTAATTTCACCCTGTCATAGTAATATTTAACATAACGTACCTAACTTACGAATAAAACAGTTTCATTAACCAAGAGTATCGAAAGCAATACATCACCTCCCGAGAGAACATACCCAGGGGATGCGTTCCCTTTGAAAGGGCTGTGAATCTTGAGAGGGGGATCACCCCGAAGGGGTGTAAGCGGCTTTGGGCCTCAGCCCGAAGGGGGCTGAGCCTTACCCCTCCTTTCGGAGGGTAATGCCCGCTTACACCCCTTCGGGTGATCCCCCCTCTCAAGATTCACAGCCTTTCAAGGGACGCTTCCCCCCTGGGTTTTCTCTCGGAGGTGGTGTGATTGCTTTAGATTAGCCTTGTGGTTAATGATAAACCTGTTATTCGCTAAGTTAGGTACGTTATTGTTAAATATTACTATGACAGGGTGAATGAAATTAACACTGATTTGGTAGAGAAATGATGAGCTTTGTAAGATATTTACTGTGTTACTGACGATGATGTGTAGAAACGTGAGTCTAGGTTAAGTTTTTTGTTGAGTAATGTCAGGTTTGCCGAGAATTTTTGCTAATGTCTACGTTTATCCATAGTTCAAAATGCATGTTATACTTCGAGACGTGTTGACACTTTGATGAAATATGTCAATTCCATAGGTTCGAATGTTGGTACTTCTTATAGATTGGTCATCTTTGTTAAAGGGATTTTGTTTAGATAATTACGGTCTTTACCTTGTGCTGATCCAAAATGATACTCGGAAATATGACCTGAATCAATAGTTCGATAGATCATAGGACGGCGTGGAATAGTTAGGGACTGCAGAATGGTGGTTGCATTTACTATTTACGATTTACTGCTTTAAAATCAGTAAACTATTACGCTTTACTGCTGATATTTTATTCAAGAACTTATTTTTATGTTATGTCAGGATTAAAAAAAATATTTTATGTTATGTTTTGGTTAAAACTTTGTTATTTTTTGCAATTATTCGTTTGGATTATGATATTTAGACGAGGTTATGATGATTTTTTGTTAAATATTACGAGGTTGATGTAAAAAATTTGTTACGTTAGCATATATTTGTTTGTCAGTATGATGCTTAGACAGGTTATGCTAAATTTTTGTTAAATATAGCGATGTTACTGTAAAATTAACATTGATATGTTAGAGATATGCTTTGAAAAGTGTGAATAGGTTACGTTTTGTATGAAGTGTTAGTGTAGTTTGTCTGTTTAAGCGCGGGGAGTTGGTGATGCACATAATTTTACTCTCGTGCGTAAGGTGTGTCAGGTTTTTCGTTGTGTATTATATATTTTCTTAGTTCTGGTCATGCTATGTTAGCTTTATTAATGTTGAAAACACTGTTTACAGTTAGCAACATATTTCGTTGATTAGTATAAAATGAACTATTTTTGTACTATGTTATTGTTATTGTTGTTGTTGTTGTTGTTGTTGTTGTTGTTGTGTTTGCTGTTGTGTTGTTGTTGTGTAGTTGTGGCAGTGTTGATGTTGTTGTTGCTGTTTTAAAGTTGTTTGTTCTCCCGGAAACTATATACCCTTCCGCTTGCTATGGTTCGTCGTACGTCGTGTAGTTCTTGTTTACTTTTTCTGATTGGTTGAAAAAAGAATCTCATTACATTTAATGGTTGTTTACGCATACGATTTCCGTCAAGTAGGACATTTTTCGCTCTGCTGGTACGATGACATCTCCTTGCCATCTCCGAAACTGTTGTGATATTTTCACGAGGAGCTTCGTTATTCCAAACGATGTGCATTTATTATTTAATCGTCAACCCGATGGATACCGCTACATTGCTTGTATTCCATCCAGGAGTTCAAATAATAGACCTTTAATCATTTGTGTTGAAAGAGTTCATCAAGATTATCAATATTGCAGCAGTATGGATAGAGGATAAATGTGTGTCATCTGGTATATCGACTAGCAGTGAAATATCTAACTGGAAAGATAACGTGAGAGGTTCTAATAGAATAGACGTTGTGTTCTCGTCGTGTGACGATATTAAACCCTTGATGTACGCAACTACTGGAAACCTATCGATTGTGTGACCTTCAGACATACGTGTATAGTTTTCACAGTTCGAACATCTGAAAATTTTACAGCATTGCTTAACAAATAAAAAACGAATTAACATCACATCTTAACGATGTTGACATACTTGGAGGACTTAATACTTATAGACATGGTGTAATCTATATATTACACCAAAATCATGTTGTTTCCCGCTATAATATGTATACAGGAATTGCTTTTTAATAACTATCAGCTTTGGATGAATTTTACTCTCTTTTGTATGACGAGAATGTGTGCTGCCGAATCAAAATATTGCTGAGAAAATGTGGTTTTAGTGCTGCTGAAGCATTTATATATACAGTCCTTTGTCACAAGGGTTGAATTTTTAGAGAGAATTATTAGAAACTTACCCAACTTGGAGAATCCTATGTTCTCTGATTAAATGAATTAATATATTTTAAAATAAACATGTTTGTTTATGTATTTATATGTTTTTATGTATTTATATAACGCTGTTTTCATTGGAAATTATATGTTATAAAAATGAAAACTTGTTTTACTTCCCTCCCGTAATTTTCCGCTTTATTGACTAAGTTTGTTAATATAGCTGTTTATTCGTCCATGGTTTTTGTCCTTGTGTTAAGTATTGTCTATGTTCATTAGTTAGCTTTACAGAGGGGTAAAAAATTTTACGTTGTTTGTCTTTACCCATTAGGGATTATGCTGGTTAGGTTACGGTTATGTTAAATTTTTGGTTAAATATTACAGATTTATTTTACTTATGGTTCTAATGTACAATCATGTTAGTTTATTGGATGTGGAAACCTTGTTACGGTTAGAGTATATTTCGATTGATCAGCTATTGTAACTTCAACCAATGTTGGAATAAATTTCTGCTAAATGTTACCCTGTGGTCAGTGTAAGATTAACGTTAATATGGTAGAGATATCCTTGAAAAGTAAGAATAGGTTACGTTTTGTGATGCAGTGGTAGTTACTTTACTGGTGTTAAGTTGAACTTGTGTTAATGTTAACAGTTTACTTCGTTGTAAGTTGTGTTTGTGTTAGGTTTGTCCTTGTACATTATTTTCTTAGTTCATGTTAGCTTGTGTTAGCTTTATTGATGTGGGAAACCTTATTACGTTAGAGTATACTCGTTGATCAGTATAATAATTAACCAATGTTTTGATAAATTTTAGTTAAATATCACATGTTAATATAATTAACATTGTTATGTTAGAGGATTGCTTGACAAAAGGTTGTGAATAGGTTACGTCCTGTATTCTATGTTAGTTACTTTACTGTGTTAAGTGTTGGGAACTTGTTAAGTCATGTCAGGTTTGGTCGTTGTTGACTTTTATAATAGTTCATATGGTGCTAAGAAAGCTTTGTTACCTTCAACATATATGTGGTTGATTCTTGGTATAAAGAACTTGATTTTATGTTATGTTTATCCAAAAATGATACTCGAAATGTTGTGACATGAATCCAATAGATCGAATAGATCAAGGATGGGTTGGAGGTGAGGGATGGGTGGTTTGATTTTACTGATTTTACTGATTTAGGGTATGTTAAAACTTGACAATTTTAGTAAAAAAATTTGACCTTAATCAATAGAATAATAGATTACAAAGATCAATAGATCACAACTGGTCAGGAGGTAGGTTGGGTAGGCTTGATTTACTGAGTCAAGGTTATGATGAAACGTGACCAATTTAGTAAGAGATCGATCATAATGAATAGAACAATTATATCAATAGATCAAGGAGATCACAAACTGGTCAGGAGGGTAGTGGGGCTTTGAAGTTTACTGGTTTACTTATTGGTATGTAAAACATGGACAAATGACTAAAAAATGTTGACCTAAATCAAGACGTATTAATAGATGAAGAGTTCATAAAATGGACAGGAGGAGTGGTTGGTGTGGCTTGATTTTTAGTGATTTTTACTGCTTGTAGGGTATGTAAAAACGTAAATTTTTTACGTTATACACATGAAAAAGTATGAAAAAAAAATTTAACAAAAAAGAAAGTTTTAAACACCTATTAAAAATATAATAAAAAATAAAAAGAAAAATTAAGAATTAAAATAAAATTAAAGAATATTTAAAAAAATTAAAAAAGTTAAATAATAAAAAATTAAATAAAGTATAAATAAAATAAAAACTTTCAAAGAACATTAAAGTTAGAAAGTAAATTTAAATAAAAATAAAAAATAAAAATGAAAAAAAAAAAAATAAAAAATAAAAATAAAGTAGAAAAATAAAAAAAAAAAAAAAAAAAAGAAAAATAATAAATAAAAATTAAAAATCAAAATAAATGTAAAATAAAAACTTTAAAAAAAAAAGAAAAAAGAATATATGTATGTTTAAACTCAGGAAAAAAAATAGTTATAATAGTTACCGTTTTTCAAGAGAAATAAGATTTTTGAACAAATAGAAAATGTTAGTCTTCAACATTTAGAAAATAAAGGTTATCTTTGCAAGATGCGATGCAATTGACAATATGTACATCTTAGAACAGAAGCAGTTATGTAAACAGTAATGATCTTGTATTATTAAATGAATGTACTAACTCAAACACACAGCTGGCTCTAGCACCGCGCTTCCACTACCAAAACTTCTGAATCCTTCCTCATTCCTCATGCTTTCTTCCTTTCTTCTTCCTCCTCCTCTTCCTCCATCATTCTTCAATTACTTCATTCTTTTCTATCTGTGTTATAAAATCCCTGCATTTCTTCTTCTTTTTTTCCAACTGGGGACCCCCCCTCCGGTGGGTCCCTGGACTCCGAAACAACTCCGATTCCAACTCCGTCTCCGTCTCCGACTCCAACTCCTCAACCCAGCCTCCAAGTTTCAGTCTTCTACGATCATTTTTAATTTTTACGAGGGGGCAGCGTCCCCCCTTACGAGGGGACGCAGAGGGACGTAATCTCGTCTCCGACGAGATTACGTCATCAAATATAACTCACATCCAAATTTCACTCCGATACGTTAAGCCTAATGTTTTTCAGGACGAATTTGACCTTGGCGCTAAAAGGCAGCACCCCCTTTAGGGGGGACCTAGGGTCACCAAAACTCGTCTGTGATCAGTTATCACCCCTAATGACCATATACCCAAGTTTCAGACCGATAGCCTATTCCCTTCATATAAAAAGGGTGTATGTGTATGTGTATGCGCACGCGCGCGTAATAAAAAATAATAATCAATGACAGACAAAAACCTTCGGTTTGTCTGTTTGTCGGATTGACAGCCCTTCGGGGTGTCAATCCTCCATTAACCCTAACTATATCTCTATTATCCTATCGAAAAAAGGTGCGCGGAGTGGCAACACTTACTACTAATAATATATATATATAATATATATATATATATATAATATATAATATATATGTATATATATATATATTATAATATTATATATATATATATAATTACTATATATATATAATCA
>JABUQX010137315.1:0-2500 GCA_015478945.1 Trachelipus rathkii | reverse complement strand
TCACACCACACCACTCTCTAATACGTTCATTCCTCTCTTTATCAATTCTTCTCACACCTAGCACACCCCTAAGATTGTCCATCTGAACACATTGAACTTTAGATTCATAATTCTTATTCCAGACCATAGTCTCACTACCATACACAACAGGTAACAACATACCTCATGTAAGACCCTAGCAAGACTTAGTCCCTTTGTTTGTATTCACCAACGATTTAATTGCACCAGCCGACTTCCTACCACTCACAACTTCCTACTACACTCTGCATCGTCCGTTCCCTTTCTCCAACATATACCCTAAATATTTAAACTCAGACACTTGTTCTAGCTGCTCACCATCTAACATAACTTCACACTGAGGAGGTCCTCACTACAACCATAACCTTATCTCTTATCCCACTGCTTACTTCTTCAAGCCCCTCCTTTCACACACCCTGCCAAATTCTACCACCTCTTAAACTTCAGATTCGCCACACAGAACCAAATCATCCGCACATAATAGTTGGGGCACCCTCCACTCAACTCCATTCTCCACCATTCTAACACCCTTTCCGCCATCCCCACTTCAAATTCTTTCATAGGCACCATCCATATACAAATTGAATAACCAAGGAGACATAACACAACCCTGTCTTACTCCGCTATTAATCCTAAACCAATCACCATTGACACCATTTATTCTTACACACGCTTCACTATCGTCATACATACTTTTGATTCCATTCAGAAGCCTACCACCAACACCATATATCACTAATACCTACATAACGCTTCCTATTAACTCTATCATACGCTTGTGGTGTAAATCCATAAAACCTAACATAATTTATTCTTCCTCTTCCTCTTTTCCAATCATGTGTTCAATTTTTAAGATTTAATTCTCATTTATATATATATATATATATATATATATATATATATATATATATATATATATATATATATATATATATATATATATATATATATATATATATATATATATATATATATATATATATATATATATATATAAAATTAATTTAACCTCTTGACTTTTGTTATAAACGGATATGATACTTAAAAATGCTTAGTGTCTAAAAAATTTCGGGGGGCCATGGCCCTGGCCCCCCCTCTGATACGCTTTCACTGTATATATATATATATATATATATATATATATATATATATATATATATATATATATATATATATATATATATATATATATATATATATTTCTAATTTGGCCTCGTTGTGCGTGCGATGGAGATATTATATCTTCTGCTTTTAAGTTTATCTGTTATGCTAGTTTCATAGCCAATATTTTAATTAATTATTTATTATAAAAATTATGAACCCCAATCAAAGTGATTTTAATGAAATTTTATTAACACTATCTGCAAATATTATTGACATTCTTTAGGTAACGTTGACCGGAAGGTTGCCCGGTTTAATGCGTCGCGGTGCGACCGTGCGACACACCATTTCAGCGTCCTGATACGGTGCGATGCGATGCGATGCGGTTATAAAAAAAAAAAGTGGAGTACACTGTAAATTTTTTTTCCTCTTAGTGCGATATAGTGCTATGTTGGTGCACTACCCTTAGGTTCGGTGCAAACCTTACGGTACGAATAAATGCGCTTGACCAATCGGCGTTGAATGATGATTTACGATGGAAGGTTCACCGGCGGATCGATCGAGTAAGCCGCACGCTCCCTTTAATCTCGCAATCGATTTTCGAAGTAAATCCATTTTATCTGTTGTTTCATGAATTTTTTATAACATTTTCAACGAAAGTTTTAATCTCGAAAAAATAAAAAATGAAAATAAAAATGAATAATATATAAAAGTAATTTAAAATTTTAAGGATTCAGCGAAAGTATGGACCTTATTAATATATATATATATATATATATATATAGTTAGCATACAGAGAATATATATATATATATATATATATATATATATATATATATATACATACATATATGAGTGGCCGAGGAGAGAGAGGAGAAAGAGGAGAGGAGGAGGAGAGGAGAAAGAGAGAGAGAGAGAGAGAGAAAGAGAGAGAGAGGAGAGAGGATGGATGGATGGATGGAATGAAAGAGAAAGAAAGGAAAGAAGAAAGGTACAGCCTCTGAAAGTTAAAAATTTCCCATAGACTTTCTTATAATAAAAAATTAGTGGGTCTTCGTGTTCGTTTTAGGGCTATCTTGAAAATTAGGTTATGATACAATTTGTTAATTCTACATCGATTTTCTCTGTGTATTTAACAAAAAACTTATCATAACCTGACTTAGAGGGCCTGAAATGAGACCTTACCTGGATCGATCAAATATTGAAAGCCTATGGATTTTTAACAACTTTGAGGCTGTAACTTTTTTTCCAAAAGAGAGCGACAATTTTCGTTTTCACTATTCTTCATTATTATTTTTTTAGAGTATATCCTGTGATTTTCAAAAAAAAAAAATTTTCGTTTTTTTTTTAATAACAAATCCTATAGGGTTTTTTACAACTT
>JABUQX010137314.1:10000-37114 GCA_015478945.1 Trachelipus rathkii | reverse complement strand
TATTATTATTATTATTATTATTATTATTATTATTATTATTATTATTTCTATGGTCATTATTATTTTCTTTTGTATAAAGTGACTTACCTTTTTCACTTTGTAATTTGGCTTGTTTGGGTTTTGTACCAATGCCAAGTTCTCCGAACAGTGGTGTGTTCATGATTCTTGCTTCTTTTTCAACAAATTTTGTAAATGTACTAAAAGTTTAACCTTATTTTCTTCATACATACTATCAACTTTATATCACTTATCACGTTGTTTGTAGGGAAGTTTTTTAACTATTCTATAAATAGCACCAGTAGAATTCAATTCATTCAATGGAGTAATATTTCCCTTTGCATTATTAATCGAGTCTAGAAATAAAGAAAATTCTCCATAGCTTCACCATCCTCATTCTTGATTTCATTCCAGTCTTCTAGCTTTTTTAAATATGTATTAGCAATAACTTGTTCATTTCCATACTGTGTCTCGAGTTTTTCTACTGCCTTTTTATAACTTATATTTTCGTCCAAATGCATACAACTTCTTACTATATTTTCTGCTTTACCTTCTGTATACTTAATTAATAAGAAAGCTTATTCATTTCATTCTCACATTTTCCTTCTATATTAGTTTTAAAAACTAGCATAAAATCTTTAAATTTAGTTGGATCCTTTCCATTAAATATTTCAGGCTCACATGTTGGAAGAGGATTATTAATAGGCCTACTCACTTCTAACTTTTGTTTTAAAATTTCTACTAATTTAGACTCCAAATTATTATTTTCACCTGATACTTTTTATTTATTTCTGAAACAATTGATTTTTATTTTCATTTTTTACAGAAGTATCGCTAATTCTGAAAATTGGACTTCTTTTTTTTTCAATTTTTATAAGACTCTGCTCTAAATTTTTTATATGACTACTATGTTGGAATAAATCCACTTTTAGTCAACCCTTTTTTTTGCCAAGTATTGTTCATGCTCTTGTAATTATTATTACTTTTTTCTATCTCAAGTAACAAAGATTGGGCTTTTTTTTTTGACTTAGCTACACTGTCTTTACTCATTACTTGATTACATTACTAGCACTGTCATTGTGGGCATATCCTTGGCTCATATTTACTCATATATTTTTGAAATATCACTTTTTAACTCATAATATGGCTTTAGTTTTAATGTCTGTATTTTATCTGCCTCTACAGGTTCTGTAATTAATTCACTACAAGATTTTTAAGGATTCTACTTTTGCATCTAATGTTAATTCATCGGCTTTTATCATAACTTAAATCTAAGTTGTTTAAGAAAGAATGCCATAATTTACCTTTAATTGTAATTTTTTTGTTATGGCAGCTAGTTTTCCTGAAGGAACCTTAAAACCCCCTTCAGTTGTTTCAGTTTCATCTATATTTTCGATATCGCTCATTTTTTTTTAACTATCATGAAACTATTTAAAATATTGAAAAACATAAATATTTTTTATCGAACTATCACTCATAAAGGAAGGATATTATTTTTTAACACAATTTATATATAACAGATATTTAGTATTTCCCATAGAAATGTATAAATTTTTGATTTATTTTATTATTTTTATTTGTTAGCTTATTTATACTCTATTGTCAACGGATGACGGATCAGTTTCCTCACATCTGGAGTGACAGCTTTGGTCTTCACCAAGTCTAATTAGAGAACTTTGATAAACACAGTTTGATAATACTCCATTCGATATATTCATTTATTTGGACATAGTAGAATATTCGAGGTTCTTCTAATTACTGATGTTTTGGATTTCAGAAGTGGCTGGATTAGGGTGGTGGCTTATATTACTCAATTTGTGGACTGCTGCTTTATTAATAAATTTGCGGAAGATGACCTAACTTAGCTGAATTAAATTCCTTACTTAAATTTCTTCTTTTGAATCCTCAGCTTTTGTAGAGTTTTTCTTGATGTTCTAAATTTTCTTCTGGCTTCTTTTTAATATATTAGATTTGAAGAAATGGCAATTGCTAGTTATTCCACCTTAATATTCCTCTTTGTGAAATTAATAAGCTCTTGATGAATAGATGTTACTTAGTGTTTCTATGTCTTCCTAGTGTTGAATGAAGCTCAATTCTGTACTTTGCCTTTATTTTCTCAATTTACTTTGGCAAGTTGGCAGTTTGTTGCTTCAATAGCCTGTTTGAGTTTCTGCAATAGCTTATTGCTTGCAATCTGGCTAATTATCAGTTTTTATGTATTGGCTTCCTTTAGCTTTATTCTAAGTCAAGCCCTTATCTTGCCCACCTGTATTCTGCATTTCCTCAGCAATTTCTCTGTTTGCAATCAATTTTTGCTTCTACATATCCAATATTTTGGTTATTTTTTGTAACCATGTTGATGTTCACATAGTATGAATAGTAATGAATTTTCTATTATTATTATTTGTTATTATATTATTATTTTTTCTTATATTATTTAATACAAAATATAACATATATATATATATATGATTATACCGTATATATATATATATATATATATATATTATATATATAGATTATTATATATATATGATTATATATTATATATATATATTTATATAAATATATATATATATATACTATGGATGCATTCTGAATGTTAATTAGGTTATGATATAATAAATATTTTACCAATTAGATTCTTATTTAATTATGTTTATGAAGAAATATAGTTTTTATTTCTCTTATACATTGTTCTCCAACTCAAGGTTGAGTACTGTATTTGCTGTTACTTCTGTTGTTGAGTTCATTGAGAATAGTATCTTATACAAGTGGAGGTAACTTGAAGTAGTAATTGTTTGTTTGATTATTCGAATTGGGTAATGAGGAGTAGCGAAATCATTTTTAAGTTGCAGAATTTAGTGTGTATTTATGGTGGTGATGTGTTTTAATTTCATGTGTGTGGAGTAATGAGGGAAACGTTCCTCAGTTGGTGCTGTGATAGTAACACGAAAACAAGTAAACTAACTGCTATTTGTTCTCAAAGTGGGTATTGTAACAGTAACTGTGATTTATTTATTCCCCAAGTTGAGATAATATGCAAATATAACTAATTTATTTTTTCAAGAGCTGCAATTTTACATCTTCAAGATGGAGCAATTTTGAATAGGATCTAATTTATTTTATCGTTAGTTTGAAAATGAAGGAGCAACAACAGTAGGTAAATTCTGTCTCAAGTGAGTAATATAAAAATAAACTGGTAAATTCCTGTTTTACAAATTAATAACTTAAAAATTAACAATTTTTTTATTGAATTGGTGTAATTGAAGATTAATTTATTTCTTCAATTGAGTATCTTGAAGGTAACTAACTTTATAATGAGTAATTTGAATAACTAATTTTTCTTCATTTAGAGACAGTACTTGATGGAGGTAATTATTTTTTTTCTCCCAATTTGTATTGTGTACTAAATTTATTCAGTCCTCGAGGTAACGAGATAGAGAGAATAATGTGTTTTTCTCCAATTGGATGTAATAGCTGACTAACTACTTTTTTTTCTCAATATGAGTGAATTTAGGAACTAATTTTTTCTTCAGTTGAGTTGTAAACTTGAAGACGTAACAGTACTTTTTCTCCAGATTTCGAGTAATTTGAATAAATTTTTATCCATTTTGGAGCTGTAGTTTGATGAGGAACTATTTATTCTTCAATTTTGGAGGAAACTGGAACATTAATTGTAATTAATCTTTTTTTCTAAGTTGGATTAATTGCAAGGTTTTCAAATTGTTTTTTTTTCATCAAAAGATATTAAATCTGCGGTATTAAATTCATATCAGTTTGTCGTAGATTTATTTTAATAGCGAAACCATTGTTTGGTTGGAAGTATTTTTTGAGTAATTTTTCTTCGTGATTCTGTTCCCATGTACTACACACACCAAAAAAAAATATTTTAATCTTGTAAGTTTTTTTTTTTATATATAGGTCTTATAGTTATTTAATTGTAAATAGGTATTCGCGAATAATAATAATATAATAAAATATAATAATAATAATAATAATATAATAAATAATATACATTAAATTAAATAATATAATAAATCAGAGAGGGGCTTGTAGTAATAAAGTATATTCAATTATTAAAATATATATATATATATATTATCATATATTATATATATTAATATTATAACTATATATATAGATATAATATATATATTATATATATATATTATAATAGAAATATAATATATATATATAATATGTAATACATATATTATGACAATTTACCACACAAAAAATTAAGGGTTAGTTAAATTGCCATTACGTGAATTTGATAATACGCGTATCGTGACCGGTCTGTCGTTGGAATTTCGTTAATTTTTTAACAAACCTTTTTTTTTTTTTTTCTTTTTTAAGTTATCGATGATAGAGCTCTTTTTTTTTCGTCCCGATGCAACTCGCAGACTCGCACAGGATTCGTGTGTGCGACACTTCTACGAGTTTCTCTCATTGTCGAGGAGATTAAAATGAAGAGAAGGAGAGAGAGAGAGGAGAGAGAGACGAGAGATGAGAGAGAGAGAGAGAGAGAGAGAGAAGAGAGAGAGAGAGAGAGAGAGATTGTATAAATATTTCTGTTCAGTTTTTCTTTTAATATTAGTAATATTGAGAGAGAGAGAGAGAGAGAGAGAGTAAAGAAGAGAGAGAGAGAGAGAGAGAGAGAGAGAGAGAAGAGAAGAGTTTAATAAAGGAAGTTCACCGTTTTTCCTTCTAAATCTTATCCGCTTATGGACCGTTCGACAGTTTCTGCAAAAAGCAAAATGTTGCATCTAAAGCAGGCGAGACCCAATCCTCATCTTCGTCGAAATCGCGTTTCGGCGTGATTCCAAGACCGTTACTCATTTATAATATATACGTATATATATAGATAGATATAATATTTATATATATATATTATATATATTATTAGATATAAATATTATATATAAATAGATTTACATTTATATTATGGAGATATGAAGAATATAAAATCGATAAGTATAATATAAATATATATACAATATATATATAAAATTGCACCTTTCCAGGTTACTGACGACGCTTGGATGTTCAACTGTTCAGACGATATTTATTAATGTTGGAGTGTTCTTGCCGTTTGAAGAGGCGTGATCAAAATATTACCGGACACTCGTGAGTACACGCATTACCGTAATGTGTGTGTGTTGGTGTGTTTGTGTGTATTTAGATCTGAAAAATTATAATCGCTTTTTTATTAAATAAGATCTTTTAGTTGTTATAATCATAAAAATTCCATAATAAATTCACAGTAGCCCCTGTGTAGTATAAGCTTTCGGCGATCAAATTCACTAACGCTACCACGGGACGCATCGTTTAGTATAGGATGGAGGTTGAAGTGAGACGGACAGTGACGTTAAAACATTTCACTATACACTTGCCCTGTCACATAACCCTTTTGAATAGAACCCTCGATGTAATTTTATTTCTTAATTATACTTTTTTGGGATAAGAATAGCATTGTTCCAAGTACAATAGGATAGCTCCATAAGATCGACAGGTCCAAATGGATCGACACAACATCAAAAAAATTCCCCTACAGCCCGCCGCAGGCGTTGTTAGTGTTATTAGGTTAGTTAGTTTAGGTTAGTTATGTTAATTAGGCGTTAGGATAGGTTAGGTAGGTTAGGAGTTTAGGTTAGTTATGTTTGTTAGTTTAGGTAAAGTTAGGTAGTTGTCTTGGCAATTCAATAGTAGAAGTTAATGAAGGAGATAGTAATGATGTAATGTGTGTGTACTCTAAGAAATAGTAATGAAGTAATTATAATTGATAGAATATAATGGAGAGTAAGGAAGTTCCTCCTCTCTCTCTCATGGAGGTGGATGCGAGAGGGTCGAGGAACGCATGTACGTTATATGGAGTGATGCACACATGAGACCTCATGCAACACCACCTCTATTCGAGATTGATAATTAAAATGACGTTGGCGAAGACCCACTCACAAGAACAGAGATATGTAAGAATTGCACCAACTTATGTGTATCCAGAGCCTTGTAAATATAAAATGTCAACAGGTAATGGATTGTGAAAAACAGGAGGGAAGGAGGAAGAAGAATATAATGTGTAAATGTGAATTACAAAAATGTTAGAACAAACATCTGACGTTATGATATAAAGATGTTGTAGTTAGGTAGTCGGATGGTGGCAAAGTCGTTAGTCCGGTAGCCACTGATATACGTTAAATAGAGTCCTAAGAAAAACATCTACAAAAGGGGCGCTGAGCAATATAGTAATAATTATATCGAAGTAACTTACTCAGAAAGTCCTTAATTTCAAATCAGTAGTACAGAAACTACAATGCATACCACATTCCCAGGTCGTTATTGCCATCAATGGAATCAACCAGCGGGGCGTAGCAGCCCCTCATGATGTCGTCACCCTCCAAGTCAAAACGAAAGAAGGTACGATCCCCATCACCGCTATTGTGGTGGAGCACTTGCCATCTAATCTGCAGATTCCCGGCTTGGTCAAAACCACCCGAATGCTTCGTAGGCAACAATTTTCCAACCTTTCTCAAGTCCGTTAATGCCGGAATCAAGCAGATGATAGATCGATCGAATATCAACTCCTAGATGCGGGTGGATGGACCACATGAGAAAATTTCCTCAATCGTGTAGAGTCCCGTATTCGGCAGTTCGACCTCTATGAAGACCAAATGTGGGCAACATTGATATGAGAGCACCTCTACACCTCTTCCCCCAGACGAACCACTGTCCTGTCCCAAAGAAACAAGCTATTGTCGTCCGCAATTCCTCAGAGCAGACAGTTCGGTTCCCTCCATCACCACCGATGGACGCCGGGTACTACAAATCCTAGTTCCTTGTCATTCATGACCGGAACAGCACTCTCCTTATGTCCTCCGTCCAGTTGGAAGACTGCAGGGTCCAGTGTGAGACAGCGATAGGGGATTCGAACCTACATGTTGCTCTATTCCAACGTCTGCCTTGGTACCATTCCACCTTCTCACAGGGCGAAGGGACCCAACCAAACGGACAGTGGACGTGGGACGAAACCCCGCCGAAGCAGAAGCTAACGTATTGTAATGACTAGATAAGGAATCACTCGAGCGCTCCCCGACCATTTAAATTCATAACCTCCCCCCATAGCTGGAAGATGATTATGTTTGCTACGCCCAGAGGCTCGTACGAGCGCTCATGCACTCCACTCAAGCGATTTTGGACCCCTCCCAACGGTATGGAGGAAGATCCCCAATACGCCAGATCTTAAGATGTCAGACTCTGAGACGTCACTATCCCTACATTGGCATTCTGCCGACGAACGAATCTACAAATAAGGCGAATAAATTAAAAACCACGCTAGATGATCATTCGACCATGACATGAGTCTTTTTTCGATACTATGCGTCCGATACGTTGGAAGCTGTCTGAATATCAATGGCCATGAGGCGTGACAGTAAGCACCCGGGCCAACTTGGCTATTTTTGCAGCCGTATCATTTCCCTAACAAACGACGACATAGGCGCTAAAGAGGCGTTGTTATAGTGCGTCTCTCAAATTAATCTGAGAGGCCTGGACATGCACTGACGTAATGGGATGAATGATGTCATTGTTCAAATACGTCCGAGTGGAGATGCATTTTATCCATCGCCGTATTAACCGCGACAAGGGGCACTATCATTGCAAGTTCATTGTCAAGCGTTAGTACTCGTTTCCGGTATGATTTTCACTACGCATCCAACCGCCCAAGGCCAAGCTCACTATTTTACTACCCCACCATGGTGAGTCCGAATCCTACGTCCCACCCACAGCACTGAGGGACTAGTGATTTTGATTGTTACCCATCCCAGAAAAGCTATTCCCCGATGATTATGCTTACACGTGCGGGTACCTTCCCATAAACTATCAACACGTTGATTTGACCAAGATCCATAATCTAGACAATTCAGCGTTTTGTCAGGAGCCCCTACGCTATACATCTGCGCGACATTGAGAAGGCGTTCTTAGCCATACGTCTACATGGGGAAGAGAGTAGGGCATCGGCACGAAAGACAGATTTTAAATTTGATTTTCGGCGTTAGTAATAACCTATTCTTTAGACACACCATAATCCGTTTACAGGATCACTACTATTCGGTTCATTTATCGCGGTCTTCATTTCAGGAGCCACTGTCAGTCCGTTCTTGCAATGGCCCGCCTGAACACATTCAACACCACGAATACCGAATATCAGTACATCCGACTGCGTTTGACTTAACTTTGAACAAAAACCCGTGGTACAATCTTGAATCGGATACCCTTATCGTGCATCACGCGAAGCAGAGAGTGGTTAAGAAATTTATTCTTCTTTATCCCCCGGGTCCCCTCTTCTCGAAACAAGCGCGGTCTCAAACTTACGAGAGGGTTTCCAATTGTCAAGGGAAGCGAACGTGAAGGTTTCCGAGAGAACAGAGAGCGCGCGCCGAAAGCAGATACCGAATACATCTATCGATATTATAAGCAAAAATTATTATGGATGTTATCATTAGGTAGTTGACTATCGTAATCATTTGATGGACTATACCATTCCTACCCCTGCAAAGTTTGTCGCCTACGATAGCGCATACCAAGAGGCTCTCTTAGCAGAAAAACCTCGCTTTCACATCCGCCACCCCAACTGGCATCTTGTCCCCAGTGGCTGTTCGAGGTAAGATTCTCTCTTACAAAAATACCTATGGGAAAGAACAAACATCGATTTTCCTGCGACAGAAACCCGATTTCACGTCGAACCACCGGAAAGGACTGATGCGGTTCATCAAATAATCGCCGACCATCTACCAACGGCTGATTTGCAAACAATTATCCACGCATTACCTTCAATGTGAGGCAAAGACTGATTATAATTTGCTCAGTAATTGTGGAACTCATGCCTTCTCTGAGCAGAGCATCCGGTGCGCAGCCTATGCACTTCCGTGTTACGCTGTATCAATTGGAGAGTCGAAAGTTCATCGCAGATCTTCTTATGGAGCAAAGGAAAAGTGTGTCCACCCATGATAAGAACTCACGTTTTATCACCGTCCCTTTTGGAAACTGAAAAATGGCTCCTGAAGCTCTACCTGCCGCCTCCCGAATCCAATCTAAATTTGTCCATCGACGCCCTGGACAAGGAGTGTAGCTAGAGATATGTTATTAGATCTACCTCGCTAGGTGCGTGTTACAGACGGCAGGTGGCGTTGCTGCTGATATTCTCCTCCAAGGCAGCTCCCCCTCTTGTCAAACCAGAACAGATGTCGACTCGTAAATTTCCGTAGAACACCTTTGCAGAGTCACGCCGTATGTGGCTCGGTACGTCTCCACTCAGGAAGACGAGATATCCCGCCGACGGCGGCTTCCTAGATCAGCTTGCCTCGAGCTCTAATTAAACGTAACCGTTATCATCGGACTTATGGAAGCACAAGGCCCTCCCTTGGCTTCATCCACGACCTCCCAAATAATGGCCACACCGTCTGACCGAACCACCCATTTACCCCTTGCGAAAGGGCGGCTAACGAGGGTACGGTACGACGGTCATTTACGTAGCGCGAAGCTTCTCCTCCTCTCCACCTGCCAGCCTTCCGCGTACCCGATTTTAGTAGCCGGCTCTCCGCATCTTCGACTTAGAGCGTTTACTCCTCTCTCAACAGAGGAGTCATACGGATCACCCCCTGGTTCACAGGTTAAATCGAGAACTGAGAAAATCCAGCTTAGAAGGCTCCCTTATGACCCGTCCGGTTCTCTCGCTACGCAATTTAGGCTCCCATTTGATTTCCATAGTAAGATGAAAATTTAACGTCCAGGAAACTCAAACTGGATTACGGAGGCTACCTATGAGGGAAAACGTACCTACCCAAGTTACGTGACCTCCGAAATGATCATGCCCTACCTTTACGTCACGATAACTTGGCATCGTTGATTGAAGCATATCTTAGGTTACCCAGCGTAGTAAAGTATGGAGTCCCTCCTCAGATGTGAGAGGCAGATATGAGCAATGCGATATACTTCTTTTCGACCGCAAAAGGTTTCTCCTGACATTCCGTTGTCCTAGAGACACCATAGAATGTTCGTTTTTAAAAACCAAGGTTCACGACTTCCTTACCACACGACCCCTCCAACCAACTGGACCTCATATCCAACTCCTTATGTGCAAGTAGTATCTTTTCCCACCGAAGCACAACCATCACGCGTGGATGGATATATACCAAGGACTAGGATGTCGCTTGTCGATTGTGAGCTCCCATCAAGTACGTGTGTTCTTATTTCGTCTCGGATGCGCGTATCAATGCCCCGGTGAGAGGAAAGGGATACGGGCCCGATGTGATTCTTTTGGCTGAGTATTCGTTTAACTTAGTAGTTCTGTCATTCACTTTTCCGTTCGGGCTCCTAGCTAGCTGCCTTGCCTCGTTCCCGAGTGGTAGAAAAGCAAACCGTTTACGGTAATCGGAGTGGACCTCACAGGCTAATATTAATGTGCAAAGTGCCAGGTAACGAAGTTATCGTCAAACGTCTATGTGGTTTTGTTCGACTTGTCGCTGTTGACTAGCTCGAGTACATTTTATTAACTAGTCTTTGATACTAAAGCAGCAACCGAGTCATTTTGAGAGCGTTACGGTCGGTTTATCGGAAGACGAGGAAAACCCTCCGTGAATAGGTACCTGAGCATACGGCATACGTATTTCCAAAGCAGCATTCCCCACATAGCATCTGCCTTAGAGACATTATGGGATTAGTTGACCCTAACCGTTGAAGGACGATACCTAACCCTAAGCATCCATCACTGGAGTATCTTAATGCCTGCCAGAAGCAGCATTACGGCGAGGATTCTGGGCGAACGTTGATCGGACTACCAGACCATCTTCGGAAGCCTCAAAATATTAACCTCCATTTAGCTCATGAAATGCTCAACACGCGCTTGTCCGGAGAGCTCGGAATCTGTGGTAACTTGTCGGATCCCCCTCTATCCTTACCGTGGGCGACTGAGCTGCCACTGCGAGAGCCCCTCACTCCTTCCCTACTTGTTGGGTGGGTTGTGACACATAACTAAATACCTTCCAGTCCCTTAAGTTACTTATTTCGTCACTTAACATTGATGACACCTACAGAGGTGGACCCGGTTGTAAGCCGTCAGGTACAAATGAGGGAGGATACTACTATGCTAATTTTACTCTACCCTTTACATAGCTAAGTATTGCGCAGCATCTGTCATAATGCGTCACGCAGAAGACGATTCGCTCCAGCCTGGACACACCACAGTCTCGCTGTCTCCAATTACCGCTTCCATGACGTTAAGGTCCGGAGCAAGGCGTAGTTTTATCCATTTAGGCGGACGATGAGTGCGCTGCGTCTTAAAGTGGAAAACTGGGCATCATTCAAAAACCCTTTACACTTCTCCCGACGGGCATACCCGTTCAGTATTGCTCAGTACGAGCGTGGTGGGGTAATACATACACCAAGGGGCCTTAATCCCAGACGTATGTCATTACCCAGTCTGGAGATAGGCTGGACACCTGCGACGATCCAAGCTCAAGAGACTTCCCGCGCGCCGCAGTCACGTTATGAATCGAACGCGTGCGCTCAGCTCCAGTTGTGTTTGTGCGGCGTTCTCATCCTCCGGTTGTCATTGAGACCCTCACCGATGGAAGAGCGCACCATTATTGGAGCATAAACAGTAGGAAGCACTTACGGTTCATTACTTTATTTCCGTAGCCCTTAAAATATAATAATCTTAACATAAGTGCCGTTCCAACCCCGCGTCGCAATTTTCCTGTCACAGCTGCTCCCCCCCTTGACATCGTTCTCCCTGGCGGCTGGAGGTCTCACCGGAGGTTACCCGAGAATGTCCTAATCGCTCCTCTACTGGGACGGCTGATCCTCGGAGTTAAGATGCCGGGACGGGGTCCCCGCGGGGGGAGTTTAATGTCGCTGTACATTGAAGATTCCCACCGACCATGACGAAAGAAAATGAGACCAAGGAGAATGTGGCTGATGTCATTTCAATTTCCTCAAAACAGCAATGACCATACTCCTCCGAATAACTACAATACTTCAAAAGAAAAAACAATAACGACAATATCCTCGAAACAAGGAATAAAAATATTGTGGCTAAAGCCACATCCTTTGTTTTCGACAATTAAAGAAAGTCGTTGAAAATTGTCGGCAAGTGAAGACCTTTTTTAACGAATTCTTGGTTCTTGAAACGGATGCGGCAGGAAAGTTTGCGGTTCTGGGCAAGATAAGATTGACGATATTTTCATTTTTGGAAAACCTTAATTGCTTAACGAATTTTACGAAGTTCGGGACTGGGACGCAGGTGGGAGGAGAGTTCCCAGAGAATTCGACTTCTTCATTGGTTGTTGTAAAAGAAATTGGAGCGTTAATTGGCCGGAGGAAACTGAAGAACCTACCCAGACAGAGGGGACTAGCCAACGGCCGAGCCGCAGGCCTACGTCGTAAATACCCGGGGGCGGAGAGTTCTATTTGGAATAAAAATACACTTTTTCGAAAATCAGTTCAAAATATTTTTTCTAGAGTGAGGATGTTGTAATATTTGGTGAGTCTCGAACTTTTCGTAAGGATGCGTTGTGAGTAGAATCTTTAGTCCAAAATTTTCGAGTCAAACTTATGAAACTCCATAATATTTTTGCTATTAAAAAAATGATCGTATCTGTTTCCCTTCGGGAAAGAAAAGGCGGGAAATAGGACGGAAAATATTACTGCATGCGGTATATATAATGTTCTTAGATAATTTCGTTGTAAAACGCCTAGAATGCTTAAATTGCTAATAATAGTAATAGAATTTTAAGTTTCTTTTCCCCAGAGGCAAGAAGTGAACGAAGTTTATACTGTAATTTTTCACTCGTCAAATTGCTTCGCTGTTTGAATGTTAAATATTTGACGGTCTTTGACTCCACGAACTAAGTGAAATGACCCTTGTGTCCGTTTTTCTCATTTGACATATAATGTAAAAATCGCTTCATTCGGGAAATGAGATTCAATCTGCGGGTTTTGCCTCTCCATTTTCAAGTGAAAGAATCAGGAAACTTTCAATATTAATGTATCTTCTCTAGTATTTATGCATGATAATAGTGTTAAAATTTACGTTACTCCTTTTGTTTAATTGTAATCATCGCGGGGTTCTCATCCCTCGTTTGGAGGATGGGAAAGAGGAATAAAGTCGACGAGCAGTTCGACGACAGGTTTGTACGGAGGACAGGGGGTTGGTAGAGTCTTCAATGGTGAGTGTTAATTTGGCTTTTGTTCCTTTTGTTTACTGTGATTCTACTAGAGAACCTGAAGTCTACATTCGGTTTAGAAGAGTGCCGTACCTTAGCTACCTTCCTCGTAGTAACTAACATATATTTTTACTTATATTGTGCTCTCACGCGCGCCACGGTTTTTCTAGTGCTTAGACTCCTAATCTTAAAAGGTGAAAGTATGCAAGTGCGTGTGGAAGCGGCCTAATCGACTCTGTGACTCACACCACTGGAATTAGGCCGATATACTCACCTTAAATTAAATTAGAGCCAACAACATCTCTTACTATCATACTCGAGCATGTTTGGTTACTAACATTTTGTTAATTGGGCACATTTACACATTAATAATCTTCCTTTCTCGTTCTCCTCCTGTGTTCAATCTGCGCATGATCCTCGTCTTTGGACTATTATATTCTATTACCAAGGCGCTGAATACACATATCAGGTGTGGACAGAGGATTCTTGCATGCTAATCTCTGGCACTGTGGCAAGTTGGTCTTCTGCCCCCAACTCGGGCATATCTGTCATTTCAATCTCGAAAGAGCGTGGTGTTGGCATGAGGGTCTATCCCGTCGGTGCATCACCTCTCCCGCTACAAATATATATCTTGCGTTCATCGACCGCCTCTCCCTGCACGATATTATCTAAAATCATCCATGATATTCTTTATAACACAATATACTTATACCTTTAAATTGCTAAAGAATCCCACCCTTTTAATCCTTCTATATTCGCATGATAGTATTTATCAAGAGGAATAATTCAATGAAGGTCGGAACTTTAGAAAAATGTGATTGACAAATTATAGAGTGAACACAAAACAACATATACAGTCCACTTACATCTCCTTTTCATTAACTTCTTACTCTATCTAATTTGCCAAGACAAACTAACCTAACTTTACCTAAACCAACCTAACATAACCTAACCTAAACTAACCAACCTAACCTAACCTATTCCTAACCTAACCTCTAAATCTAACATAACCTAACCTAACTTAACTAACCTAACCTAAGCCTAACCTAACCTAACGTCTGCTGGCGGGCTGTAGGGGAAATTTTTTTTCATGATGTTTGTGTCGATTCCATTTGAACCTGTCGATCCTATCTGACCGGCTAGTCCCGTAATTGTATCTTGGCTGGTTACTCCACAATGCTAAATCTTTTATCCCTCAACAAGAGCGCTTAATATATATTTCGAGAGCTTCCTAAACACACTCATACGACAGAGCGTCTTAATCAAAAGAGGGTATGTACACCAGGTGTGAAATGTTTTTAATCTGTCCGTCTCCACTTCAACCTCCACCATATACCTACAACGGTGCGTGCGGTGCGGTCGCGGTGGTGGGAAAATTTTCACGCTCGGCCAATCTTATACTTAACACACAGGGGTCTACTGTTTTATTGGGAAATTTTCTATGATTTATACAAAACTAAAAGAATCTCATTTTAAATAAAAAAAGCGACTTTTAAATTTTTAAAGAACTAAAACACACACATCACACACCACACACACAACACATAAGTTATACGGATATGCGTGCGTGAACTCACTCGAGTGTCCGGTAACTATGGGGATCGACGCCTCTTTCATAAACCGGCAAGAAACTACGCATTAACATTATTATAAATATGCGTCTGATTAGCAGCTCTAAACAATCCAAGGCTCGCCTCAATAGCAGCTTGTAAAGGTGCATATATATTATTATATATATATATTATAATATATATATATATATATATATATAGATATAATATTATATATATATATAATTATATATATATATATATAATATATATAATATATAATATATATAATATTATATATATATATATATTACCTATAATATATATAAATATATATATATATATATATAATTACGGTCCTTGTTAAAATTATATCGACAACGCAAGATTTCAATGGAAAAAATGTTACGGCGCCACATTTTTATTTTGATGCAACATTTTGCTAGTTTCCACCACTCCACGCACGTCTGTAGTACAAACAAATCACGCAGTCCGATATAATTCTATTAATCGTTAAACGCGTTTTTTTATTAAAAACTCTCTTCTCTCCTCTCTCTCTCTCTCTCTCTTCTCTCTCTCTCTCTCTCTCCTCTCTCTCTCTCTCTCTCTCTCTCTCATATTTTTATTACTTAATATAAAAATAAAGTCGAAAAGAAATATTTTATGAAAACTCTCTCTCTCTCCTCTCTCTCTCTCTCCTTCCTCTTCTCTTCTCCTCTCTCTCCTCTCTCTCTCTCCTCCTCTCTCTCTCTCTCTCTCTCTTCTCATCTTAATCCCGCCATCGACAAATGAGAGAAACCTCGTGAGAAGTCGTTCGCACAACACGGAAATCCTGTGCGAAGTCTGCGAGTTGCATCGGGACAAAGACGCCTCTTTCATAATAATAAACTAAAAAAGAAAAAAAAAAAAAAAAAGGATTTTTAAAAGAATTACGATTCCCCAACGACGAGAAAACCGGTCACGCTACGCTATTATCAAATTCCGTAATATAGGCAATTTATTCCAACTAACCTTTATATTTCTTGTTGTATTTCATTAATATATATATATATATATATATATATATATATATATATATATATATATATATATATATATATATATATATATAATAATATATAATATATATATATATATATATATATATTTATATATATATATATATATATATATATATATATATATTTATATAATTATAATATTTTTTTTTTACTACAAAGCTCCTTTCCTGATATATTATTATTATTATTATTAATTATTATTATTATATATTTATTATTATTTATTATTATTTATTATTATTATATTATTATATTATTATTCGCGAAAATACCTATTTAACAATTAAATAAACCTATAAACCTATATATAAAAAAAAAAAAACTTACAAGATTTCAAAAATCAAATTTTTTTTTTGGTGTGTGTGTGTACATTTGGAAACAGATACGAGAAAAATTACTCAAAAAATACTTTCCAACCAAAATGGTTTTTCCTATTAAAAAATAAATCTATGACAAACCTGAATATGAATGTAAATTACGAGATTTATATTCTTATTGAATGAAAAAAAAAACAACTTTGAAAACCTTGCAATTATTCCAACTTAGAAAAACAAGAATTATTACAGTTACATGTTCCAGTTACTCCAAAATTGAAGAATAATATAGTTCCTCATCAAACTACAGCTCCAAAATGGAGAAAAAATTTATTCAAATTACTCGAAATTGGAGAAAAAGTAGTTACTCTTCAAGTTACAACTCCAAACTGAAGAAAAAATTAGTTCCTAAATTACTCCATATTGAAGAAAAAAAAGTAGTTACGTCAAGCTATTACTCCAAATTGGAGAAAAAAATTATTTACTCTTCTAGTTACAACTCGAGACTGAAGAAAAAATTAGTACACAAATAACCAAATTGGAGAACAAAAAATAAATTACTCATCAAGCTACTGCTCTAAAATGAAGAAAAAATTAGTTATTCAAATTACTCCAAATTAAATAAAAAGTTAGTTACTCTTCAAGATACTCAAATTGAAGAAGATAAATTAATCTTCAAATTACACCAATTTCAATAAAAAAATTTGTTACATTTTAAGTTACTTCAATTTGTAAAACAAGAATTACAGTTTATTTTTATATTACTCCAACTTGAAGAACAAAATTTACTACTGTTGTTGCTCCTTACATTACTTCAAACTAAAGATAAAAAAAATTAGATCCTATTCAAATTGCTCCATCTTGAAGATGTAAAATTGCAGCTACTTGAAAAATAAATTAGTTACTTTTGCAATTACTCCACATTGGGGAATAAATAAATCACAGTTACTGTTACAAATACCCCAACTTCAAGAACAAAAATAGCAGTTAGGTTACTTTTCATGTTACTCCAACTTGAGGAAAACGTTATCCCTCAAATTACTCCAACATGAAGATTAAAATCATAAATAATTATAAATTACTCCAACTTAAAAAATATTAGCTACTCCTACAATTACCCCAACTTGAAAATCAAACAAACAATTACTCTTCAAGTTACTCCAACTTGTATAAAGATACTATTCTTCAAATGACTCCAACATACAGAAGTAACAGAACACAAATACAGTTACTCCAATCCTTTGAGAATTTGAGAACAATGTTAAGAGAAATAAAAAACTTTATATTTCTTCAATAAAAACATAATTTAAATAAGAATTCTAATTGTAAAATAATTTATTATTCATAAAGATAAAATAACATTCAGAATGCAATCAATAAAGTATATATATACAGTATATAATATATATATATATATATTTATATAATATATATATATATTATCACTAACTATGAGTTATATATATATGTAAATTATATAATATATATAAAATATACCGTATAGAATTATATATATATACGCTATATATGTTTTAAAATTAAGAAAAAAATATAAAATAATAATAAATGATTCAAAAGGAAACGGATACAAAATCGATTACTATGTCATACTAAAGTGAACATCAACTAATTGGTAATAACAAAAAATAACCAAACATATTGGATATGATAGAAAGCAAAATTGATGCAACCACAGAGAAATGCTGAGGAAAATCAGAAACAAGGTGGCGGCAAGATCAAGGGCTTGCAATTAGAAAAAAAGCTAAAGAAAGCCCAATACATAAGAAAAACCTGATAATTAGAATACTGCAAGCAAATATAAGCTATTGCAGAAACTCAAACAGGCTATTGAAGCAACAAAACTGCCAACTTTGCCAAAGTAAATTGAGAAAATAAAGGCAAAGTACAGAATTGAGCTTCATTCAACACTAGGAAGACATATGAAGAAACACTTAGTAACATCTATTCATCAAGAGCTTATTAATTTCACAAAGAAGAAACTATTAAGGTGGAATATCTAGCAATTGAATTCTTCAATCATTTAGTATATTAATAAGGAAGCTATAGAAGAAACATTAGAACAACGAAGAAACTCTACAAAAGCTAAAAATTCATCCAGAAGAAATTAAAAAGGAATTTTCAGCTATTAGAGCCATCTTCAAGCAACTTTATTAATAAAGCAGCAATCCACAAATTGAGTAATATAAGCCACCACCCTAATCTCAGCCATTCTGAAATCCAAAACATCAGTAATTAGAAGAACCTGTTCGAAGCTGCGTTTTACAACCTGATGTCAGGGATTTCTCACTGATGTTTATCAAAGTTCTTCTAATTTAGAAGCTTGGATGAAGAACACAAAGCTGTCACTCAGATGTGAGGAATGATCGTCATCCGATTGACAATAAGTATAAATAAGCATAGCAAAAATAAAAATAATAAAATAAATAAAAAATATATACAGGTAAACTTATATATATGAAATATAAAAAATTATCTGTATATATAAATTGTGTTAAAAAAATAACATCCTTCCTTTTTGAGTGAATGAGTTCGATAAATATTTAGTTTTTCAATAGTTTTAATAGTTTTTATTGATAGTTTAAAAAAAAATGAGCGATATCGATATCGATATCGATGAAACTGAAACAACTGAAGGAGGTTTTAAGGTTCCTTAAGAAAACTTGCTGCCATAAACAAAAAAAATAAATACAATTAAAGGTAAATTATTTGCATTCTTTCTTAAACAACTTAGATTTCAAGTATGAAATAAAAGCCGATGACATTAACGATTAGTATGCAAAAGTTAGAATCCTTAAAAAATTTCTTGTAGTGAATTGAATTACAGAACGTAGAGGCAGATAAAAATGACAGCAGGGCTTACTTAAAACTAAAGCCATATTATGAGTAAAAAGTGATATTTCAAAATATATGAGTAAATATGAGCCAAGGATTATGCCACAAGACAGTGCTAGTAATGTATCAAGTAAAGTGAGTAAAGTAAGTACTAGTTCAAAAAGTGCAATAGCCCAATCTTTGTTACTTAGAAAAGAATAAAAGTAAAAATAAATTTACAAGAGCATAAAAAAATACTTGGCAAAAAAAAGGGAACTAGAAAATTTAGATTTGTACCAACACAGTAGTGCATTATAAAAAATTAGATGCAGAGTCTTAATAAAAAATTTAATAAAAAATTAGGAAGGTCCAATTCTTCAGTTTAGCGATTACTTCTGTAAAAAAATGGAAAATAAAAATAAAATTTTTCAGAAACTAAAATAAAAAGTATAGGTGAAAATAATAATTTGGAGTCTAAATTAGTAGAAATTTTAAAACAAAAGTTAGAAGTGAGTAGGCCTATTAATAATCCTTTTCCAACATGTGAGCCTGAAATATTTAATGGAAAGGATCCAACTAAATTTAAAGATTTTATGCTAGTTTTTAAAACTAATATAGAAGGAAAATGTGAGAATGAAATGAATAAGCTTTCTTATTTAATTAAGTATACAGAAGGTAAAGCAGAAAATATAGTAAGAAGTTGTATGCATTTGGACGAAAATATAAGTTATAAAAAGGCAGTAGAAAAACTCGAGACACAGTATGGAAATGAACAAGTTATTGCTAATACATATTTAAAAAAGCTAGAAGACTGGAATGAAATCAAGAATGAGGATGGTGAAGCTATGGCAGATTTTTCTTTGTTTTTAGATGCTATCAATAATGCAATGGAAAATATTACTCCATTGAATGAATTGAATTCTACTGGTGCTATTTATAGAATAGTTAAAAAACTTCCCTACAAACAACGTGATAAGTGGAGATATAAAGTTGATAGTATGTATGAAGAAAATAAAAAGGTAAACTTTAGTACATTTACAAAATTTGTTGAAAAAGAAGCAAGAATCATGAACACACCACTGTTCGGAGAACTTGGCATTGGTACAAAACCCAAACAAGCCAAATTACAAAGTGAAAAAGGTTAAGTCACTTTATACAAAAGAATAATAAATAATGAAAATAGAAAATAATAATAATAGATAATAATAATAATAATAAGTAATAATATAATAAATGGAAATAATAATATGGACAATAAAAGGAATTATCGCTATTAGTACAACTAGTAGTAGTAATAATAATAATAAAATCACAGTTATTGCAATTTTTTTAAAAAAGAAAAACACAGTATAAATAAATGAAAAATTCTACTACGTCAAAGCCAAGATGAAATAACAAAATTCATTAAAGACAATAAATTATGCTTTAAGTGTCTCAGATCAAATCATTTTAGTAGTAACTGTAAAAGACCAGAAAAAGAAAATGTGAAAAATGTAATAAGCAACATTTAACATTTCTGCATAGAGAAAAAGATAGTGCCAAAGAGCAAGATGGTTCAAATATCTCACCAGCAGCACTCACTGTGAAATTAGAAAATAAAGATAAGAAAGTAGAGATCAAAAAATCAGAAGTAATGAAGAAAAAACCTTTCAGACAAAAGAAGTAATAAAAAGCTATTTATCCTGCAGTGCCAGTTAAAATAAAGCTTAAAGGTAAAGATAAAGTATTAAGACATACATGGGTCTAGATACATATTCTTCAGCATGCTTTATTGGATTTAAATTTAAGCTGCAGAACTAGGTATGTCATATATGAAACCTCAGAAAGATATAGATATTACTACCATGTATGGACAACATAAAATAAAAACATATATTTTAAATAATCTAGAAATTTCGGAAATTGTTAAGTTTATCTAATCAACCATAAAATAATAAAACTAGATGCACTATTCCGGCTGAAACTCAATTCTGAAGTCTATTAGTCCTTAAACAAATGGATTAGAATACTTTGAATCATGTGTCCTTTCAATTTCATGTAGAAAGTCAAAAATTGGATTATTAATAGGAATGAACAGAGTAAATTGTTAAAACCAATAGAAGTAGTAGAAGGTCATCATTATAACCTCCCTTTGCAGTTAAGTATTTATTTGGATGGGCTTTACAAGGTTCGACACCAGATGGTATACCAGCTTTCATGAGTTTAAGATGTCATAAAACACAAATACAAGAACAAGATGATAATTTACTTGAAAAATATTGCTCAAGAGAGTTTTCTGAAAAGAATCCTGAGCAAGTCTGTGAAAGTGTAGAAGATTTGAAGTGGAAGAATAAGGTTGAAAATACATTACAAAGAACAATTACAGGTAAATTTCAAGTTGGTTTACCATTTAAAAAAGAAAATCAGCATTTTCCTAATAACAAAAATCAAGCATTGGCAAGACTGTACTCTTTAAAAAGTAAATTTTTGAAAGATAAAGAATATTTTGTACAGTATAGTGATAGTAAAAACATGAAATGTTTAAAAAACTTTAAATTTTGGAAAAAGTTTTAAACATGAATTTTTAAACAATGACAGATTCTATTAAACACACTAAGTGTAATCCATCCACAAAATAAAAAAAGAAGTATATTCAATGGCAGCTTTACCATACAATGGATTTCCTTTAAATAATAGTTTTACTCACAGGTTCCAGATTATATTCCAATCTACATAGCATCCTTTTAAAGGTCAGTAAAATGAGAAAGAGGTGCTTTCTAGGCAGATAGTAGAGAAGATGTTTTATCAAAAACAGGTACTTGACAAAGATAAAGATTATTAGCGCTTTTAGAGTATTTCCTGTGATTTTTAAATTTAATAAAATAAAGAAGAATATAGGGTTAAAGTTCATATATTTGGTAGTGTGAGCTCACCTTTAATTCCAAAGTATGAAATTGAAGCAAAACCTACACATTGTAATTGAAGCCCAAAAAACTTCTTAGTGAATCTAGCCTAATAGATATCCCATACTAGAAATTTCTATGTTGCATGATTGTTTTAAATCTGGTGAAAATCAGAAAATGAGCTGGAGCAGTTTATAAAGAAGTTAAAGAAATTTGAAAAATTAGTGGTTTTAATCTTGCATCAAGAAGCTAGTAATTCAAAGAAAATTTTTGGAAAATATTGATAAACAAGACTTTCAAGTAAAGATTTTTAAAGAAATAAACTTATTCCTTAGATGAATTACCTTCAGCAAAAGGTATTAGGCTAAGTGGGACCAGAAAAAGAATCTTGATATGAAAGGCGGTTTGTAAAGGGGGGTAGATATACAAAAGTAAAGAATTAAAACAAAAATAGTAACTCAGTTGCATTTTTTCCATATATGATCCACTATGATTTATTTCCGCACTGTTGCAATTTGCTCCCATGAATATTTAAAATTTATGCGATTTAAATTCCGGCACCGATGATGCGATTTCCATCCCATTCGTAAAAAAAGTTTACATAAAATGGCTAAAGTGAATGTTATATAACTAAAGTGATTTTCAAGTTGTTAGGCCATATAATTCGCAAATTGTTAAAGGTATAAATTAGGGTAGAATTAACTATATTTTTTTCAGTATGGTTTCACAAATTGCATTATGCTTGCAGTATCATATATAAGTTCATTGGAGAGTAATAATATGAAATATATTGTTCATTGTGTTATCTAAAACAAGAGTTGATTTACCATTAAATAAAATGTGTGATGCTTAAGACTATACCAAGAATAGAATGAGTGCAGCCAAATTAGTTGTTGGCATAGTTTACCTTTTAAAACATAGAATTTGTTATGAATGCAACAAAGGGCGATTTTTGGAATAAAAGAATTTTAGTGAAATTGTATACAATATATTAAAAATGAATCAAAAAGATTCAAAAGATTTGTCTCATAATAGAAGTTTAAATTATTATTAATCACAAACAGATATAAGCCAATGGAATTATCTACCAGGCAAGCTAAATATTGCAGATATAGCGAGTAAAGGGATATCTGTTAATGAGTTTTTGAACAATAAACTATGGAGCACTGGTCCAGAATTTTTATGTACAAAGACAAAAGCTCAATGGCCTGAGCAAAATAAAGAAAATTAGTATGATGAAAATGATTGAAATTATAAAAGTAACCAGTGGGAGGCCATACAACGCCAAGAAAGCTCCAACAGACAAAGCTTCATACATTTCTGTCTCAGATGGATGAAATTTAAAAACAAAAAGTGCTCGGGGGAAAACAATTTATTAGTAACTTTCAATTTTGACGTCTGCAAAACAGGTTCTATGACAATCCACAGAATTAAAAAATGCAGAGCAATATATTATTTAAAAATATGTACAAAATAAAGAAAGAATTTCATGATATACAATAACAAAATAAAAAAGAAAAAAGCTTACCAAAGAAGCACATTTTGGCAAAAATTCCTACCATTTATAGATGATAATGGAATATTAAGATGTAGGTTGGAGGAATAAAAATCTGAATGAGTATCATATGATTTTAAACATTCAATTATCTTGCCAAATAGTTCATGTTACAATGCTAATAAGGAGACATTACCATAGAATTAATGGACATTTAAGAAAACAAACAGTTTTAAATGGCTTTAAGAGAAAAAGTACGTATATCATGGAAGCAAGCAGAGTATTAAAGAAGATTTTTAAAAGATTGCATAATATGTAGGAAGCTCCATACAAGGCCAACTCAGCAGTTGATGGAAGATTTGCCGAAAGATAGATTAAAATGTGATGTACCACCATTTACAAGTATTGGTATAGATGCCTTTGGCCCTTTTCTTGTAGTAAGGGGAAGAGGGAAGGTAAGAGAAAAAAAATATGGATTAATATTCTCATGTTTAAGTAGTAGAGCCATACATTTAGAGATGTTATATTCATTAGATACTGATGCTTTCATCAATGCTCTAAGAAGATTTATCAGCCGTAGAGGTAATGTGAAAATGAATCCGATCAGATAAGATTGAACTTTGTGAAAGCCTAACAAAGAATTTAAAAGGACAATGTTAAAAATTGGATAGTAAAGCAAGGTATAATAAATTTTTTGAGAAAAAGAAATACAGTGGATATTTCAACCCCCTCATAGTTCTCATAAAGGAGTCATTTTGAAAGACACATTAGAACTGTAAGAAATATACTTACAAGCTTCATCTTAGAACAGCCAATAAGGTTGACAGATGATAACTTGAACACTTGTCTGTAGATAGGAATTCATTATAAAATAACAGACCAATAACAGAATTTTCAAATGATTTAGAAAAGAAAACTTAGAAGCTTTGACACCAAATCATCTACTAACTCTTAAAGGTAAAAAACTTTTCCTCCAAGAATTATCAGGACAAGATGCCTACTTATATAAAAGATGGAAACAAGTTCAGTATATTGCTGATTTGTTTTGGAAAAGATGGATCAAAGAATATGTCCCTTTATTGCAAAAAAAGAAGTAAATGGTTAGCAGAAAAAGAATCACACCAAGTGGGAGATTTAGTCCTTTTAATAGATGACTTCAAACCAAGAAATATGTGCGAATTTAGGAAAAGTAGTAAAGGTTTACAAAGATGACTCAAACAGAAGTGAGAATAGTGTGTGAAAATAAAAAAGACAAGATACTTTTTAAAGACAAACAATTTTGAAATAAGACCAATAACAAAATAATTCTTTGCTGCAGAGAAAGTGCAGGATTATAACAAGAAGACAACAGAATGTGTAAACTCTAAGAAACTAAGGAATAACAAGAAAACTAATATTCTGTGGAGCAAAAGGAATATTTATATTTTGTATTAAATATATAAGAAAAAAATAAATAATAAATAATAAAAAAATAAAAAGGAAAAAATTAAAGAAATTCATTACTATTCATACTATGTGAACATCAACTATGGTTACAAAAAATAACCAAAATATTAGATATGTAGAAAAGCAAAAATTGATTGCAACACAGAGAAAATTGCTGAGGAAATCAGAATACAAGGTGGGGCAAAATAAGGACTTGCAAATAGAATAAAGGCTAAAGAAAGCCAAATATATAAGAAAAACCTGATAATTAGAAGATACTGCAAGCAAATATAAGCTATTGCAGAAACTCAAACAGGCTATTGAAGCAACAAACTGCCAACTTGCCAAAGTAAATTGAAAAAATAAAGGCAAAGTACAGAATTGAGCTTCATTCAACACTAGGAAGACATATGAAGAAACACTTAGTAACATCTATTCATCAAGAGCTTATTAATTTCACAAAGAAGAAACTATTAAGGTGGAATAACTAGCAATTGAATTCTTCAATCTAATATATGAATAAAGAAGCCAGAAGAAAATTTAGAACATCAAGAAAAACCTCTACAAAAGCTGAGGATTCAAAAGAAGAAATTTAAGTAAGGAATTTTTCATCTATATGAGTCCATCTTTTCAAGCAACTTTATTAATTAAAAGCAGCAGTCCACAAATATGAGTTAAATAAGACCTATCCACCCTAATCTTCAGCCATTCGTGAAAATCCAAAATACATCTAGTAATTAGAAGAACCTGTTCGAATATCTACTATGTCCAAATAAATGAATATAATCGAATGGTTAGTATTACATCACTGATGTTTGATATATTATATAATTTATTATATATATAACACTGACTTTATATTTACTTTTAAACACTTATAAATATTTAAATATATATATATATTATTTATTACACATATTTATCAAATTTGTCAATTAGATGAAGATATATAACCATGCATATATATAAAAAGAGTATTAAGCCTAATTATATAATTATTAATTATATTCTACTAAATATTATTATTATATACAATATAACCAAAATTATAATAGATACGGTATATATAATTATATATATACTGTATAATATATATATATCTTATAAATATATTATGAGATATATATAAGTATTAATATTATCCGAATCATCATCAAATTTGAATATGATTCATTACACATTTTCGATGCAATTGATGTGTGCTATCAGTTGCTTCAGAAAAATAACGGATGCAGATGCCTAAGCAAATCTTTTGAACAGTCCCAACGTGGATCCGCATCTTTAAAATTTATTTTACGCAGATACAGATAATACCGACTTTATTAATTTAAAGAAATTATTTATCAACAAAAGAAATATTACGCCTAAGAAAGAGTCTAATAGTATATTTAAACTTTTTAATTTTAATTGACACACACATAAATTGCAATCAAAACTAAATATTTATTCATAGGTTTCAAATAATATATATATGGTGTATGTATATATATATATATATATATATATATATATATATATTATATTATTATTATATATTAAAGAAAGAGTTATATATATATATATATATATATATATATATATAAATATATATATATATATATATATATATATATATATATATATATATATATATATATATTATATTATATATATATATATATTAAGTATATATATATATATATATATATACATATATATATTATGCTATTATTATTATTATTATATATACATATTATTATTACATATTACGTACAGATATTATTATTATTATTATTATATTATTATATTGTTATTGAAATATATACATATTATTATTATACATATATATTATACATATATTATATATATATTATTATTACATATTATTACATATATTATTATTATTATTATTATTACGTATTATATTATAGCCTATATATATATATATTACATATTATTACAGTTATTATTATTATTATTATATACATATACATATTATATATTATATATATATTATTATTACATTATTATATATATATATATATATATTATTATACAAACACTTATTCCCGCTTAAGCGACTACATACATTGGCTGGCTGGTTATTGGCTACATATATATATATATATATATTATATATATATATATATACATATATATATATATATATATGTTAGATGTATAATCCTTAACACAATACATTATATATATATATATATATATATATATATATATATATATATATATTATTATTATTATATATATATATATATATATTATATATATATATATATATATATATATATATATTATATACATATATATATATATATATATATCAGTGGCGACTCGTGGTAGA
>JABUQX010137313.1:15000-17650 GCA_015478945.1 Trachelipus rathkii | reverse complement strand
AACATATATATATTATATATATATATATATATATATATATATATATATAATAATATATATATAGTATATATTTCTTTTTATATTTTATATTATATATATATATATATATATATATATATATATTATAAATAAATATATA
Organism: Trachelipus rathkii; assembly: GCA_015478945.1. Lineage (NCBI taxonomy): Eukaryota > Metazoa > Arthropoda > Malacostraca > Isopoda > Trachelipodidae > Trachelipus > Trachelipus rathkii. Next base: position 17,511 of record JABUQX010137313.1, on the reverse strand, counting down.
TATATATATATATATATATATTATAATAATATATATATTATATATATATTATATATATATATAATATTATATATATATATATATATAATATAATATATAATATACATATATATAATATATATATAATATAATATATATATATATATATATATATTATTATATAATATATATATATATATATTATATATATATATATATATATATATATATAATTAGTGTAAAAAAAATCAAAGATCTTTTAATCATACCACCAAATATGAAACTATTTCTAAAGATTCAAAAGAAAATGATAAAAAAAAAAAATATATATATATTTAAATACTTAATTATTTCATAAAAAATGTTTCCCGTTTAAATCTTCTAATAATTGATGAATCAGTTTCTGTATTACTAACTTAATTAATCTTAAATTTTAATTTTTTTTTTATTGAAAAGTTTAGATTTTCGTTTCCATTTTTAATATTATTATTTTAATAGTAACAAATATTATGTAAATTTTTTATATAATATATTATATATATATATAATATTATATATATATAATATATATAGATATATATAATATATATATATATATATATATATATATATATATATATATAATTATATATAATATTATATATATTTTTTTTTTTTTACAGTTTGTCACCACCACTACGGGCAGAGCCCTATTCAAGGGAGGGGTGTCGCACACTTCAGATATTCATTAACTAATGTAAATTACGCAGAATGAGCACAGGACGCAGGCTTTAAAAGTGGGGGAGATTAAATTCAGCAGGAACACAGAAGATGGAAGAGAGTTCCACAGAACATATGTGGAGGAAAGAAGGAAGCACCGCAAGGAACTAGCCTGGAATTACCCACATCAACACAAAACTCAGGTGCGGACACAAGCACCCCTAGTCTTACGAGGCCCGACGTAAAGGTGGCAGGTACGCGGAGTGATAAGCTCCCTCGAGCATCTGCCGCTGCGGTACCTATAGAAAAGATAAAAAGCACCAACATCACGCCGCAAAAGATAGAGGGTTAAGAGAACTGGAAAGTGCAGAACAGGTTATAAGCCTTTTGGCCTTTTGACTCGACCCTATCCAAAGCCGGGTGAAAACCAGAGCCCCCCCAGATATGAGTACAGTACTCCATCCAAGGGCGGATGAGGCCCTTGTATAAGCTGGAGCAACTGAGAAGAGGAAAAAAAGTCTCGCAGTTCTAAACAGAACTCCCAGTTTCTTTGAGGCCGCCCTAGCAACCGTTGGGATGTGAGCGTTCCAAGGCACATTTTTGTTTATGTTGGGGCCAAGGATGTTTATATTGTCAACAGGAGAGACGATGAAGTACCGTCAAAAGAGATAGGAAGTTGGAAGGGTGTCTTTAGAGAGGGAGATTTGTTTAGAAGTTGAGTTTTTAAAAGAATTAATTCCACAAGGTTGAGACGACCCCACCCGGAAATTCTATCCAAAGATCAGCGAGAATAGAATTCCGGAAAGATTAAGACGGGAGGCCAATTCTAGAAAAGTAAAAGAGGGAGAGGAATTGAAATGAGTTGAAGAATGAAGGGTTCGAGTCATCGGCATATGGGAGGAATAGGAGTTAGATGTGCAGGTGAGAAGATCCATTAATGAAAAGTAGGAATAAAGTAGGAGAAAGACTGAACCCTTGAGGAAACTACCACTATGACAGAAAAGGAAAGAAGAATTCGCCCAATCAACAACAGCCGATATTGAGCATTTGAAAGAAAACTAGACATAAAGTAAGCAAAGAGAAGGAGGAAACCCAAAGGAGGGAGCTTGGGAGAGCAGTGACGCGTGCCATACCCGGTCAAATGCTTTGGATATGTCAACGACCACCACGCAAGTCTCCCCGTAGTTCCTAGGGGCAAAAGGGAGAAAACCATAAATCAGTAAGATAGGAAAGGTATATCGCCAGTTAGACCTCGGGAGCGCCTGAAAGCCGACTGGCTATCGGAAAGAAGTGAATGAGATTCCAGATGATCTAAGAAAATGAGAGTTGAGAAGGTTTCAAAGATCGTAGATAGAATGCAAGTAAGAGCTTATAGGGGCGATTAGGTTAGAAGGAATTTCAGAACGGGCTTTCCTTTTTCGGAATAGGTTGGACCATAAGCGTGATTCCAACACTGAGGGAAAGTGTTAGTATTGAGACATTTAGAGAATATAGTTGAACGAGGGGCGGGATAGCACGGGAGCACACTCCCTTAAAACTCGGGGACGAATGCCATCCGGGCCACCCGCCTTCCTAACGTTCGTAGATTTCAGGAAGGCCCATGCACCCGATCAAATGTATCACAGGCAAAGGCATATAGGACCCCTGAGAGGAGAAGAGGAGGATGAGGAATGCCGAATCGTCAGGGTTGGTTAGAGAATAGAAGCCGAAGAGATGGCCTTCAGTTGGAGAATTACCAAACAGAACCATCAGAGCGAATAAGAGGGAGAAAGGGCAGATTTACAGAAGTTTGTTAGAGATTGTTTTTTGCAAGAGGCCAGAAAATTTTGTCAG
>JABUQX010137313.1:5000-10000 GCA_015478945.1 Trachelipus rathkii | reverse complement strand
AGGCCTTAACTTTCTCTCTCTCTCTTCTCTCTCTCTCTCTTCTCTCTAATATATATATATTATATATATTATATATAAATATATAATATATATATAATATATATATATATATAATATAATATATAGATTATATATATATATATGGTTCATTCAAAAAATTGTTTTTCTCTTTATGTTTAATTTATAATGGGTAACAGTTCTCCTCTCTCTCTCTCTCCTCTCTCTCTCTCTCTCTCTTCTCGTCCTCTCTCTCTCTCTCTCTCCTCTCCTCTCGTCTCGTCTCTCTCTGTCTCGTCTCTCTCTCTCTTCTCTCTCCTTCTCTCTCTCTACATATTATTATATATATATATATATATATAAAATAATATATATTTTATAATTATATATATATATATATATATATATAGATTATATATATATATATATATATAGATATAAGTAATTGAAAATCTGATTTCTCATAAAGTTTAAACTTTCAGATTTGGTCCAGGACGGAAAAACTCCAAATTCACCGACTGGCCAAAAGCCGCCGCACAGATGCAATTTGAAGCTTACCTCAAAAAGATTTGTGGAAGGATTAAAGCCAGTGCTGCAAGTTTTGTGGTAAGTTGTGAAGCCCCACGTCTGGTCCCCGGTTCGAGCCCCTAAAAAAGGGGTAAATTTTGGTAAGTTTTATTATATATGTATATATATAATGAAAGTTTCTTTCATATGAAATTAATATATGTATAAGCACAGTATGTGTAATGTTGAGGTTGGCGTTTCAAGAAGAAAATAGTTCCTGGAAATTCTGATTTTATTACATTCTACAATTATTTTATTATTGTTAATTTTTTTTAAATGTAACATTATTATTCAATAATGATGTAGATACATTACAATACGTAGTAATAATATATCAAAATATAATAGAATTGCCTGATTGAAATGTATTATATCGCTGTTCAGCACTCAAAAATCTATTAATCCATTTCAATTTTATTCTACATAAGAGCATATCCACATAATATATATATATATAATTATATATATAGAATATATATATATATATATATATATATATATATATATATATATATTATATATATATATATATAGTATAGATATAATATATAGCTAATAATATATATATTATAACAATTTTATTTCATCAACTTGGTATCTAGCAGCATTAGTAAAAATATCTTTCGACAAATAGCGCATGAAAAAAACTTAATTTTTTTCTTTCAGACCTGTCTACCGCCTTCGAGTAAGCCTCCAGGCCTAGTTCCATGGGAACTCAAACAAGCCTACGCATTTATTAGATGTTCACAACTGAAGCGTCAGGAAGCTCCATGTTGTGAAAAAGGAACAGTTCGGAAAATAAAACATAGAAAGAATTTCCCTCGACGAAGTAAGGCTCGTTATAAACCTTGGACCAGCTGTCGCCCAGAGGATGCTCGAGAGTCCTAATGGCAGAAGATGTAATGGAATATGAGACGTTATTACTTTAGTCACTTCTTCTTTGTCAAATAGGATATTTATTTTATAAATAGTTGTTTGTTTCCTTTTTTTACTATTAATTTAACTATTTAAATAGTAATTTTAATAAATTATTTAATACAAATGTACTTCTATATTTTCCTACATTGAAGTATGAAGTCATTTATCACTTTAATGCAAAACGCATCGTTAGTAACTACAAACAACATAATATATATATATATATATATATAGTACTATATATATATTATATCCTCATATATACTATCCAGATATCTAGTAGATTCAACATAATAAGTAACTAAAGGTACGTTATATGTAACTATATATATATATATATATAATATATATATATATATATTGCAGAATGGCCAGAAGTCTACATAAAGCCTACCAAAGTAGGGAGAGACCAAATTCAGTTCAAATTTAAAACCAAAATACATCGATACAATGCGTTCAATGCGGTTAAAATATATAAGGGGAAAAGTTCTAGACTTAACCAGTAGAGTACATGAAAAATAATGAGCCAGAAGTTAAGTCTGGCATCATAGAACTGGACAGAGAAATGATGAGATGGTGTGGGAAGATGAGTCACAGAAACTCTGTTTATAGATGAAAGTATTACATTAGTTAGAAAGAGCATTGTCCGTTTTAATAGTGATAGCATGCAATGACAGTGATGCAGCACTCCGACGGCTAGAAATTGATTGGAAAGGGTAATAAAAGAAAGTGTGAGAGTTTAAAATGAAACCCACCATACTCAACCTTTTCATGAAGGTCCTTAAATGTAAGTGAAACTACTCCATATTTGTGAAGTAGTCTCGGGATAAACATCCTTACACTAAACATCCAAGCACTGAGGCAATAGGAAGAAATTCTAAAAGGTTCTCATCACAAGTTTATTGTTTAACTAATTTCATTTTAAAAGTAGAAAATAAAATTATCATTAAAATTCTTAAAGGAATATTGAAATGTGGAATTAAATTACAAATATTTATAATCAAATTTGTATACATATTAAAATTATTTAGCAATTCATTAATCGAAAACAATCAATATTGAGAAAAAATTATATATTATTATCTTTGGCTAAGGAAAATTTTCAAAACTTATATTTGCCTTCGAATACCTGGACAGTAGTCCACTTGGCCTTGCTTGAAAGTTTTTTTTCTCCATTATATTTGTGGTACAATTGTGGGAACGTTGATCTTCGTTCATTTCAGCAGCTGCAAAGCCAAACCTTAATTAAAATAACATGTTTCGTGCTATTGCAGCTGAGCCGTGCAATAAAAGAGTTCTTGTGTTGGCTACAAATTAAGGCCACATTTGATGAATTTGATGAATGCGTTTGAGACATTCATTGGCAATACTCATTTACTTGGTGTAATCAAAGAACAATATCATGATGATAAAAGATTACTTAAGGAGGCGTACAGAGACATTCTTGAATAATAAACACAAAATCTGGATAATTCTAAAATTTAAATCGATTCAATCTTATTATTTGCTAAGAAAATGAAGTGTCCACTCATAAAGATACTAGATAACAATCTTGAACATTAAAACTGTTACTGCCTCTCTGGTTCCAGCTATTAAGTAATTAAACTGATTTTATGAGTAGTTTCTGGTGCATTTTATGATTTTAAGAACGTTTTTTCTATTTAAAGCTATTTTACTATTATCGATAATAAAATTCAGGCAATATTGTTTATAGAAATTATCTTTTTATGTTCCTAAGAAGCTAAAACTGCACTCTGAAACATAAAAAAAAAAATACTTTAAAAAGTTTCTGGTAGGCACAAAACAATTTTAAAAAATGTTTTTAAATGAATTTAAATATTCAAGGACCAGCCTCGGATGTAGATAGACCTTCAGGTAACAGATCTCGGAAACGATTTTGGACCAGAAACTTGAACAACGCTTTTAAAATTAGATGCGCGACGCTTAATATAGCAATGTATGGTGGAAAGGAGGAGGAGATCTTGGAGATGATGAAGAGGAGGATTGATGTGATGGGAATGGCAGAGATGCGAATGAGAGGAGAAGAGAGAGGAAGAGATATGGGAGGAGGATATGTATTGATATATAAAGGAGTAGAGGAGGGAATCAGGAAGCACGGAGTGGGCTTCATAGTAGGAACGATGATGTCACCATTCATACAGACCAAAGAAGTCATACATGAAAGACTTGTAAGATGGACTGTTAAAATCAAGGGAAAGAGATATCATTTCTACCAAGTCTATTCACCGCGACAAGGACACCCAAAAGAGGAAAAGAGAAAGTTCATGGAAATGCTGGAGGAGAAGGTGGAGGATGGAAGAAGAGAGGAGGATGCATTGCTGCTAATTGGAGATTTCAAAGCAAAAGTGGGGAGGAGAAGAAACGAAGTGGAGAGAAAGGTTTGACAGTATATAGAGGAGATAAAGAATATTGAAGGAGAGATGCTGATAGATTTCTGTTTAAGGAAAGGAATGAAGATCATTAATGGCTATTTCCAACAGAGGGACTCCCATAGATTCCCAAGATATAGATTGAACAATATCACAGGAGAATTCGATCAGAGATCTATTATAGACTATATAATATCGTCTGATAGTAGGCTAATAAAGAATGCGAAAGTGATACCTGGAGTAGCAATGGATTCGGATCATAGATTGTTGGTGACGGACCTGGAGTTGAAGATAGAAAAGTTGCAGAATAAAGAAAAGAGAAATGTGATTAAAGGGAAGTCACTGAAGGAGTATGACAGGAAAATGGAATATATTATAAAAATAAACAAGGACCTAGAACAATTAAGAGTAAGAGAGATGGGGGAGATACAAGAGACGGAAAGAAGGACAGCAGAGGAGACCCTGGGTAAATGATAGGTAGGAGGAACGACGAAAAAACACACGAAGTTGTGGCCTGAAGAAGTGAAGGAGGCAATAAAGAGGAAAACAGTATTGATGAGAAGGTGGTTGAAAAACAGAACTGCACAGACAAGGGCTCAGTATGTGGAGGCAAGAAATGAAGCAGAGAGAGTGAAAAAAAGAGTAAAAGATGAGACAGCAAAAAGAGAAAGACGGAAGAAATTATGATAGATGTGAGGGCAGAAAAGAAGAAGATTTTTAGACTGGCAAAAAGGATAGAGGATCAAAGAGGAAAGAGTGCAATATCAAGGAAAAGCAAGGAGAAGTTTTGATGAGATCAACAGGCAAACCGGAGATGAAGGGAATACTTCAGAGAACTGTTAAATGTGAATGAAGAGGTGTGGGAGTGGGAGAAGAGATAGTTGAATGAGGGGAGGATGAGAAGGGGGAGGAGATCACTAGGGAGGAATTGGAGGTGGCTCTGAGAGCGATGAAGAACGGTAGGGCACCGGGAGAAGATGGGATACCCATAGAACTAATAAAAGAAGGAGAGGAAATGAAAGAAGTAATTCTGAAATTGTTGAATAGGTGTTGGAACAAGAGCGAAGTACAAGAAAGGTGGGGAAAGTCAATCATAGTTCCAATATATAAAGGAAAAGAAGATACAGG
>JABUQX010137312.1:0-10138 GCA_015478945.1 Trachelipus rathkii | reverse complement strand
GTGAGTGAGTGAGTGTGAGTGTGTGTGTGTGTGTGTGTGTTAAATAACATTTCTTTAAACCTTATTTATTTCCAATATTTATTCTAAAACTTATATACTAGTATACGGTATATATATATATATATATATATATATATATATATATATATATATATATATATATATATATATATATATATAACTATATATACATATACGTATATATATATATATATATATATTCCTATAAACAAACGTATAGAATTAATCAAAGTATGATATTTGTACACTAGAAGTCGCTACTTTGTAAAAATGATACAATGGGGCTTGGAACACCTTTCATTCCAGTAGTGCGACAGAAAAGTTTTAATTTTTCATTCGATTCATGAATGGGAGGAAGATCATCAAGTGAACCAAACAGTAGCTTTCATTAAGATTTTATTTTTTTCTTATTTTAAAATCAATTTTCTATTAGATAAATAGACAATAAAATCCCCATCTCATTTGTATAACCGATGATTTTACTTTATTATGGAGGGAAGAGCGTGGGTGGGGGGGGGGCACTTAACCCAACCCTGACGAGTTCTCTCATTATTCTCTGCTCATTTTCTTATTCTGTACTCATTTTCATTTTGGCTGAATTTATGGGATCTCATTGAATCTCATTTCAAAATATATAAATATTTATTACCCTACGTTATTATTATTATTATTATTATTATTATTATTATTATTATTATTATTATTATTATTATTATTATTATTATATTCCACTTTTCAACTATACATAATTTATTACAGTAAAATTTAATACGTGGAAACTTTAAGTTTAATATTAATTTATATATATATATATATACGTGTATATTTATATATATATATATATATATACTGTGTGTATATATATATATTATATATATATATATATATATATATATATATATATATATATATATGTAAAATTTAATACGTGGAAACTTTAAGTTTAATATTAATTTATTTATATACGGTATAGCTATATATATATATATATATATATATATATAATGTATATATATATATCTATATATATATATATATATATATATATATATATATATATATATATATATATATATATATATATATATATATATATATTAGGGTAATGGTAAGGATTTCAATATAAGTATATATATATATATATATATATATATATATATATATATATATATATATATATATATATATATATATATATATATATATATCCCTTCTTTGAATACGCGCGGATTTTTTTTACAGTGTAACATAGTTATCGCGATTATTTATATATCATAGTGGTGAAACATTTTTTTTTCTTTCTTTTATTTGTGTGATAAGGCGAGGAGTTCGCCTCCGTCTCTGTTAAGCTAAAGATATCTTTGGTTTAAGCCTAAAAAAGACATTCAAGGAGGAAGAACGTCACAAATCAGTCGTCAGATACAGAAATGTTGATCTTTAAATTCATGCTCAAAATATACAAAGACCAGTATTATTATTATTATTATTATTATTATTATTATTATTATTATTATTATTATTATTATTATTATTATTATTATAATAAAAAATACTACTACTACTACCAATAAAAATAATAATTATAATATAATAATAATAATAATAATAAAAATTATAATTATAATAATAATAATAATATTATTATTATTATTATTATTATTATTATTATTATTATTATTATTATTAATTATTAATTATTATTGCGTTTAGAATTAATTTTAGAATTATAACCTTTTGTGGAGGCATATAACGGAAAAATTCCCTTCTGATTTAATTAAATTTATTTTAGTTTATTTTATGAGCTTAAAAATATTGCCGCTAAATGAATTATATATAAATCTATTTTTGTATTCGAGTTTTCCAAGGAAACTTTAAAATAAAAGATTTACCGGTATGTAATTTAGATTTTTATATAATGTCACCTGAATTCAATACAGAAAACAGTAAAATTTTTGTCTTTAGACAGTTTTAATACGGTATATCAGAAAAAAAAATTTATATTTCTCTTGTACACAATTTTTCATTTCGATTAAAAAAAAAAATAAAGAGCCGAATTAGAAGAAATAAAGGAAGTAGTTTAAGAGAACGATCTTCATATTTGCAAGAACCCTTTATAAACAAATTATTTTTTTAAATGTTGAAGTGAGGTCTTCTTATTTTATTTATGAAATTTTTAAGAATTTTTAATAGGCTACTAAAGTTAAATGAAATGACCTCTGTTTAAAAAAAGAAAAAAAAAATACATATTATTATTTTACAAGTCTACATAGTTTTCTATTATTCAGAGCAAATCTCTTTACTAATAATCCTTCAGAATGGTTTTGCTCCCTATAAAATTATACTGTGTAAATAACTGGTTTCATGGTTTAGGCATGCAGCTTGTACACAATCTGAGTTAATCATAGGCATCCATTTAGACTTTAGAGCAAAGGTCAAAGGGTGTAAATGAAACCAAGTTACTATTCAAAAATTATTTCCACTAATGATAATCAACATCGTAAATTAACAAAGACCTTATAAGCTTTTATAATAGCAATATTATCCGAGTCATCGGACATCTTACCAATCAGGAAATCTAGTGACAAATCTGATTCATCATATGGTATATTTGAGAAGGAGTCAGACTGACTTAAAGTAAGAAGCAGAGCTTCAAACATTCTTGCTCTCCTGAATATCTTTAAGCCTTAGTTTTGTCAGACTTTGATATCATTATAGAGGTTGACAAGGGTACGGTGATGTTGTTGAAGAGCTGATACTTTGCCGATGCAGATTAATCTTATGATGATGCGCAAGAACGCCTGACTGAGAGTGCTATTTCAAAGAGTATTCGTATGGTGAATTCGATGATTAATTTCCATAACATTATTGTGATTGTGATGCTCTATCAGTTTCAGATACTGACTGACAAATACTATTTTTTCTGCATATTATTTGCATTGCTATATTTTACATGATTTACTCGTATTCTCTATCTTATTTTCCAAGAATTTTATTTTGATGTCTTCACTACATTTCATACAGTCCAGTATATGTTGCTCTATTCTTGACCCATTATTTACAACCTCTAAAGCAGAATTATTTACAACCTCTAAAACAGAATTTGCAAACCTCTTTTTTTTTTTTTATGCCTCGCAGTCTATAACGATAAACAATGAATGAACTTCGGATTCTTTTCTTTATTAATCACTTATCTAGTTGATAAACAAATTTAAATCTTAAAATAGTAAATATCAATTTACTGTCCTGTTTCCGTATTAGTATTTACTAGTGATTCACAGGAGAGTGATTTTGACAAGAGACCGGAGAATGAAATTTTTCTTTAATTTTTACTTTCCCCATCATATATATATATATATATATATATATATATATATATATATATATATATATATATATATATATATATATATATATATATATATATATATATATATATATATATATATATATATATATATATATATATATATATATATACTGTATATATATATATATATATATATATATATATATATATATATATATATATATATATATATATATATATATATATATATATATATATATATATATATATATATATATATATTAAAATAAAATATATAAAATAAAAAAATAGTATTAAAAAATCAAGAACAACTCAAATTATATTTACTAATTATCTAAATAATTTATTATCTTCTCTAAAATGGAATTATTTGAAAATTAAAGGGGGTGATAATAATAAAGCAGAATATCTTTTGTATCATTCTGGGATAGGCTCAGTGGCTCACCATATTTCCTTAAGACAAAAACGGGACGAGGGTTAGCTAATATACTGTATTCATGAAAGATAAAAAATTTTCATTGGATAAAAATATTGAGCTTACTATTATTTATTATTCTTCAGTAACAGAACCATAAATAAAAAAATTTAGGTAGATGTGGAGGAGAAACTGCATTTCACCACGATCGTACCATGCATATTTCTTCGCTGACGATATTTTACGCAGCAAATTTAAGTCTTTCAACACCTTATTATAAAACTTCTCCCACTCCAAGATGCAATATTGTCTTACAAACTAATATTCCCTTTATTGTGTCAACAACTAACCAAGAATTCTTATTGACCACATACTCTTCATAACAGAAAATATTCTCTTAACAGGTGCTGTGCTGTACTCCCTTGAAGACAAAGAAAAAACTGCAATATCACAAAAGCCTAGAAAATATAGGCGTTTTATGTTAAGTTTCAGAAAATAACCTGTACCCGTCTATCAAACAGGAATGTTTTCTGCATTCTATGTATTCTTACAAATAATTACAATTGTAATTGTTAGAAGAGTCCACTAATCGAATACGCGAATTTCTTCTGTTTCTGTGCTTGTAAAAAGTTTCTCATTCAGAATGTCCTGTATTTCTTTCCATTCAAGTATCTTCCTCACTGTCATACACTAAAACTTTTCAGTGTTTCCTGAACTGCACTTCGTGTAGACACTATAAGCTGATTTCATAGAAATTCTCAACTACATCAAAACCTTAATCTCATTAATTTACAATGAATCTACTAACATTTAAAGTTTGTTTTTTGGTTTTTGTTTTTTTATTACATCAGTATTTAACACTTAAAAAGAGGACAAATTGACACTTTTCCTTAAAATATGGGACGGCTGGAAAATAGAAAAAAAAACGGTACTATTCCATTCAAAACGGTACGTATGGGCAGTCTATTCTGGGGTATATTTCTTTGAAGTGTAAGCCCTAAGAAAACTTTAAAATATTATAGTTCAAAACCATTACTTGATCAACTTAAAAGAAACATAAGATGGCTTTTTTTCAAGATAAAGAAAACGTTTATGTTATCAGGGACAAAATTAGAAGAAAAAAGAAAAGATTATAAAACAGAAGCTATATATATATAATATAAATATATACTATATAGAATATATATATAATAAAGTATTATATATATAGTATATAGTATATTTAGTATATATATATTATATATATAGTATATTAATAATATATATAGAAATATATATATTATAATATATATATATATAGTATATATTATTAATATATATATATTTATATATATATACATATATATATAATATTATATATAAATTATTATATTTATATGTATATATTTAGATATATATTATAATATTATATATATATATATATGTATTATATAGGTATATATATATATATATATGGACCGGATATTATATATATAATTCTGTTGTGTAGTAACACACATTTCTTTAATTTTGACAAATAATAAATTTTGATGGAAAAAATTTAATTTCTTTTGTGTGATTATAAGATTTGGTACAAAGTTTCTGTTTGTGTGCTGTTCAATATTTTTAACACTATCAAGTTCATAATAAATGATAAAAGCTTTACCGAAAAAACTATAATTTTCGTTTCAAAGTTTGTAAAAAAGTTAATCAACTACAAATTTAGGCTCAATTGTCAGTAAACTGGTATAATTAATCAAGTCGTCATTGATACCTATGTGAATTATTGTGTGAGACTATGAAAGAACTAATAATAAATATGTTTTTCCTTAAATATTATTTATTACTAAAACAAAAACATATTTATTTTTTTACACATTTCTTTCTTTGAAGTTACCCTGAAAATAGAATATCATTTAATTAAAATGTCTAACTATTACTTCTTCAATAATACAATTATTTTGTTATGAAAAGCTTACTCTTTTTGAAAGTATATATAGATCTCCGGCCGGAGAAGGCCGGAATTCGGCCAAGCCAGAGGTCCCGTTATATTTAATTAGACTTGCTTCAGCCTGGCAGCCTAAAATTATTTCTGAACCTGTTCAATCAGAAATCTGAATTAATTATCAGTTATATCTATATCTATCTATATCTGTGTCAGAGATTTGGTATAGGTAGCTGCCACAGCCTTCAAACAGGCTCTTGCTGGAACTGGACAGTCAGAGCTTGTATAATACGCGTCCTGAACGTATATTAATAGTATGCTAACAGTAAATACCAACTACCCTAGACTTTAGTTCTCAAGAGTCCCTAGTTTTCACTCCTAATGGTGATAACTGATATGTGATAAAATATTATTAGTGATTTTACAAGAATAATAATTTAACTTGTTCACAAATCACAATTCTTTACCGTATATCAGCTACCACTGTGCAAAAATATTCATATTGGAGTTTATAAAATTAAGCTATGAATTAAAATAAACAATGATTGCTGCCAATAGTTAGTTACAACAAACACCCTAATTTTCTGAATATAATAAATGTTTATTCACTTAAACATGTGTTTTTGGAGTTATCATAAATAAAAACCACTCATTGGGAATTTTAATACCTTTAATTAACAAAAATTATTGAAAAGTTGAAGTGTCCAAAAAATGGTTTATACAACTCTATTACTCCCAACTTTTATATACTTGCAAGTAAATCATATACAGTAATTTCGTTACTGATTGTAAGGGAACATAGAATAAAATGTATTTATTGCTTTTATTCATTTAATAGTAATGTAAAGTTTTAAGATCTCTTACTACAATATCCTTTAATACAGTCCTATAAAGTATTAACAATTACTTAAAAAAAACTCCGAAGTTATTATAAAAGGAAAAGAAATAGATTATTTATAAATAATTGGAAAGGAAAAAATAATAGGGGAAACAACTAACAAAAAAGTACAAAGAAGAAAATGGACTCATATATGTAATTAAAATTATTATTGGATAAAATAAATCAGAAGAATAGATTAATTCCGAAGAGGAACTTTTAAAATCTAAGCTTTTGTGCTAAACACAAGAAAAAGGCATCAAAAGAACCTAAGATTAACCAAAATGAAAAGGCATCTTTAAACTTTATTCACTAAAATATTTTTATTATTATTAATTATATTAATTATATTATTATTATTATTTATTATAATAAATTATTTATTATTATTAAATTAATCATTCATTTAAAAAAAAAATTTACCTCATTAGAATATTGTTATAAATTCTTAATTATATAATATATATATATATATATATATGAATAGTATATTATATATATAGTATATTATATTTAGCGTATATATATATATAGTATTAGTATATAGTATAATTATATATAGAATATACTATATATATATAATATATATATATAGTATTATATATATACTTGCTTAACTTATTTTGTAGACCCCGCTCCCCTCCTACGAGAAGCGGGCAATCCTGCGATAGTGTCACCACAGCGGGGCGGGCCGAGAGATTAGTTAGTTCGATTGTATCGAAGCTGCGTTTGATGTCCGTTAAGTCCGAGCAGTTTAGTAAGAGGTGTTGTGTTGTTATTTGTCAGGTTCAAGGCGAGGGACATCTTTGACAGTAAGGGAAGGGTTTCGTCTATGAACTTTAGATTATATTTCTGAAGGGAGATAGTCCCAGAACGGAGACGGGACCTTTATTATTGGTTTGGCAGTCCAAAATTGTTTAGTAGGGGGATACATCGGGTGGAGGTGTTTGAGAGATTGGTTGTTATTTGGGGTAGCGATGAGATAGTTCTTTGGGCTAACCCGAGGATTGTTAGGCCTGTGGTAGGAGGCGATGTAGGTTTTTTAAGTGTTTGTATATGTGATGAATAATAATCTTTGGTTTTTTTTGCGTTGCTGTGTTTTGATGCAGGGGGGGGGTGACTATTTTAAGTGGTGATTTACTGTAATTGAGTGAGAGCCTTTATCATGTTCCAAGATGGTTTATGGTTAAACAAAGTGGTGGATGGGTTGTGGGAGAGAAAGGCAGTCCTTTTTATCCTTAAGCCTGTTTTTTTTCGGTTTCTAATTTATATGAGTAATATTAATTCTTGGCCAATTGATGCGTAGTATCTGGGAAGAGTGCCCGGAGTATGTCTATAACTGTTTGTGAGGATGTTGTTTCAAAATTTGTTTAGTTAATGTTTTCACTGGCATTTAATTTGTGTGTGTCTCTAGAAGTATTTTGTTTATGTGTGGGTGAATGTCATGCTGTACACACTGATAACGTGTCAACCATAGGATAGTTAGGTTCTTTTATAGAGTGGGTGTAAGGGTGTGAGTGGGGGTTAGGAAATGTTTTTTGTCATTTCGGGTTTAATAAATTATGCAGCAAATTGTTCGAACGTTAAAGCATTTTTGGTGTGAAATGTGTTGTGTATGTTTGTTAATAAGTCATTATTATATTTATATTTATTTTTAGTTATAGAAATTAGTATATAGTAATATATATATATATTATAATAATAATTATATATATATAATATATAATATATATTTATAATTATAAATATATACATGAAAATCCTCATCTCTTCTCTCTCTCTCTCTCATCTCTTACTCCACTCTCTCTCTACTCCTCTCTCTCTCATAATATCTTCAACTGTTTCTCTTACCTTATTTATAACGCCTCTTTACTTATTACTCTCTCTTATACGTCTCTTGATATATCTCTCTATTACTATCATCTATTATCATAATCATAATCTACTACATATATCTATCTATATCTATCATATATCTATCTATCTATATTCAATTATCTATTCTATCTATCTATATCTATCATCTTGGTCTTGATGGATGGAATTTTGATTCATTTACATATTACTATATCTCTATTGAATTACTCGTGTCATGTGAGCACTCTCTCATCTCCTCTCTCTCTCTATCTCTCTTCATTCATTCTCTATCTCTCTCTGCTACACATAACTTACTCACTTATTCACTATCTCTCTCTCTCTTACATCTCTATCTCTCTTTCTCTCTCTCTCTCTCTCTATCTCCTCTCTTACTATTCTCTCTCTCTCTCTTCATTCAAATTCTCTTCTCATCTCCTCAAGATTACTAACAAGTTCGCCCTCATTATTTTTGTGAAATTTCAATTAGATTGAAAAAATAGTAATAGTAAATATTACTATTATACAAACTTGCCAATTAGAATCTACTATAATATCTCAACTGGTATGAAACCCAATGAACCCGTATATAATGTCTTTTCTATTATAAAAAGTGTAGCATAGAGAATGTTGAGAGCGGCAGGATTATGAGTGGATTACATACAAAAAGTCTAAAGCATTCTATTCTCTTTATCCCACCATTGCGACCACCCTGAACAAATAGCAGTAACGTCGGCCAGAGACAATACTACTAGGACTTACCATGAGTAAACAGCCCCAAGATCTTAATGTAGAAGAGAGAAGAGAAGATTAGCAGAAGAGAATAATGATAAATAAGAATATGTGCACGCGAGAATCGAGCGATTGAGGCACTATGTGAAGAGAGAAGTAAGAGAACTTGGCACTTTTTCCGAAGAGGCAAGCATGATCGTGCGAGACAGTGACGAGAGAATGGAGACACACGATGAGAAGCCGACTATATGAGGAGATACAATCGTTATACACCTTAGGTTATATCTATCTTAACAAAAATCTTAAGTTCTCTCTCAATAATAATCAACTCACGAGTAATAATGAGATCGAGTAATAAAAAATAATAATAAACATAAATAATAAATAGAATAATAATAAATAAAGAAATAATATAATCATAATCAATAATAATAATTCAATAATAGATATAATAATAATAATATGAATAATAATATCGTATTTCAGTTATTATATTCATTTGCTCCAAGGCGAATAGTTCTTGTAAATGAGAGATGAGAGAAAATTTATATTATTATCAATGATATAATTATGAGAAAAAATATAGAATATATATATTAGAATAGTGATGCACCAAGTCAAAGGGCAGAAAGCATTATGCTCCTCAGTATAGTTTACATAGCCAACATACCCTCCTCGCGCAACACATACTAACGCTTCAGCAATATAGATACCCGATACTATACTATACCTTGTTAAATTTAAATTATACTTATAATATTATAGATCAGTTTAACAACTACCTACCCACTATACGACCGACCCGGAGGAGTGAGAGTATATTTAGTTGAGACGAGATGAGAGTAGAGACGTTATCTAAGGCTGATCAGTTTCCTTACACGAAAGTATATACAACCATCTTTATACTTTACCCAACTTCATCTCTACAAAACTATCATTCTTTCCAATCCTCTAAGTTGTAATAGTTATATATTTCTCCTTGTTGTT
>JABUQX010137311.1:7500-12500 GCA_015478945.1 Trachelipus rathkii | reverse complement strand
AAAATCTTTCTTCCTTACTACTGCAATATTCTTATGCTTCTGCTATTGTTCTCCTAACAGAACAGTCATGCCTTTTTTGATTACCCTACTACTTCTCACGAGACTGTTAATTCTTATTATTAAATCCTCTATTTAGGGGATTTCAGTGTACACAAAACTGAATTTGGGTTCCTCTCTTACTGATTTAGGTGGAGGAAGCCGAATCATTCAGTATTCTCAAAGATCTGGAGAACTGATAAAATAACCTACACACATTCCGGATTGTTCCCAACCGATTCTGACACACTTGACCTATTTTCACCACTATCCTCTCTCTATTAAATACACAACCTCCTCCTATCGGTAAATGACACAACCTTATAATCACTTAATTTTAATACTTCTCTCCAACAGCTCCATCCTGCTCTATGCGGTTTTTCTGGCACTTTTATCGGGCCGATTGGGGCATTCCTTGCTTCTAACGCTTAACATAATTGAAGTGACTGGCTTTGACTCTTAAACGCTTTCAAATTCTGCCGATTAAAGTGGAACTGTAATTGTAATGGATGAGCAGTTCATTTTCCTTTTTGGACTAAATCTTTTCTCCTCAAAATCCAGTGTCGATCGTGCTTGTTCCCTGCTATTTCAGGCAGAGACAATGCTCTATCGGTGGGAAAAATTCTCTCTCCTATCACTCTTGCAATTTTCATTCAGCTAAGAAATCGTTGCAGGAATACTCTTCGACGAGCAAAGCGGACTTTCATTAAACAAAATGCCGCTACCCCTTGGCTCTCCTACGGACAAATACTGCTCTGGCCTCTTTCCCAAAAACATCTCTAACAACTTCTGTAAATCATCCTTTCCTCCTCTTTATTCGCCTGCATGATTCTGTTGTTAATAACTCCAACTGAAAAAGCCCAAATACTCTTTGCCTCCTATTTTTCTCTAATTAAACCCTGGACGATTCTGTATTCCTCTTCCTCTTCCTCCTCCTTCTCCTCTCAGTGTCCTATCTTACCTGTCATTTCATTTCGATCGCGGCATGAGCTCCTAAATCTATGAAGGTTAGAACGGTCGCCCCGATGCATTCCTCTCGAGTGTGAGGAAGTGTTGCTTCTGTCCTGATCCACCCCTCGTTCAACTATATATATATACCTCAATACTAGCACTTTCCCTCAGTGGTGGAAGCACGCACATTCCAACCTATTTCGAAAAAATGATGCTGCTCTGATCCTCCTAACTATCGCCCTATAGGCTCTCACTTGTATTCTATCTTAAGATCTTTGAAACCCTTCTCAACTCTCACTTCTAGATATCTGGAACTCTTTCCCTTCTTCTGATTACCAGTACGGCTTTCGGTGTCGAAATTTCTTTACGGCGAATGATACTTTTGTCCGTATATATCAGATTTATGTTCTCTTCCTTTTCTATAGAACTACGTAGCAAGACTTGTTCTATCTATCTCTTATAGCATGTGACCGGTGTGTGTGTGTTTATGCACGCGTCACTGCTCTCCCAAGCTCCCTCCTTTGGTTTTGTTCCTCTCTCTTGGTCGTACTATGCTAGCTTTCTTTCAAACGCTCCTATATCTCTTTGTTATGTTTTGCGACTTTTCTTTCTGTCGATGTATAGTAGTGTCCGCATCTATCTCCTACCTTTATTCCTGCTTCATCTATATATCTCTCTCTCTATTACATCAAATTTATCCATCTATATATTATATTGACCCTTCATCTAACTCATATCTATATCTCTCTCTTTCTTTTTCTATTAATTGTCTCGCGTATTACCTTTTCGATTCTATTCTGTTATCTGATTAGAATTTCATCTCTTCAAGCTTGTTGGTGGAAATTAGTTCTTTAAAAATCGCCAACTTCAACAAATCTCTCTCTCTAAGACACTTAACTTTGCTATCTCTTTCGACGTTCTCTTCTCTCTCCTGTTGACAATATAAAACATCCTTGGCCTTAACATAAAACAAAAAAATGTCTTGGAACCTCAATCACAACGATTGCTAGGGCGCCTCAAAGAAACTGGGAGTTTGTAGACTGCGAGATTTTTTACTCTTCTTAGTTAGTACAACTATACAAAGCTTCCCATCCGTCTGTATATTGAGTATTGCTCTCATGTCTGTAAAAAACGGGGGTTTCATCCGGCTTTTTGATAGGGTCGAGTCAAAGCCAAAAACTTATTTAAAACTTCCTGTACTTCATTCACTTGACCCTTTATATTTGCGGCCCGATGTTGGTGCTTTATCCCTTTTCTATAGCGTACTCTAGAGGCAAGTGCTAGAGGGAACTTTCCACTCGCGTACCACCACCTTTACGACGCCATCGTAGCACAAGGTGCTGTGTCGCACATGAGTTTGTTTTGATGTTAGTAACTCCAGACTGGGTTCGCTGAGGTGCTTCTTTCTTTCCTGCCACCTCTTTTCTGTGGAATTTCTTCCATCATCTTTGTTTCCTACTCAATTTAATTTCCTCACTTTAAAGCCTGCGGCTGTGCTCATCTGCGTAATTTGCGTTATGTGTGAACTTCTGAGGCGTGCAACACCCCCTCTATAGGTTCCTGCCCCTGACGAGCGGTGACACTGTAAAAAAAAAAATAAATTAAATTCTTAAAAGAATTCCTTAAGCTAGCTGAAACCCCACAATAATGGCACCTCCGAGGTGAACCACTTCTAGATGCATTAACAAATAGCATCGAGGAGCTTGCTCTCTTGACAAAAAAAAAAAAAAAAAAAAAAAAAAAGAAGAGATAGTGGAAACCGCCTTGATTTCAACCCTGGCACACATTGACTATGACGCATGGTGCTTTACAGAATTAAACCTACTGAAGACTCGATGATTTGTGGATATGTTAGACTTTGATTAATTTCATGGCCAAATTGCATACTGACACTCATTCACCTCACAAGAATCACACCAGGGAAGCCTCAAAATCGTAAAAAAACTGAAGATATATATCAATGACCAAAATAATTCAAATTGCTCTGAAGAGGAGATGAGCCTCTACAAAACATGAGATGCTGCCTACAGAAGAGAACCCTTTCATGCGGTGGCATGAAATGGGCCAAGGTTTCTTATTATCAGTGCTTGCAAAGCAATAATTATCAGCACCTCCTTCATCAGTCGAGGGAGAGCGTATTTATTTGTAGTGTAGGTAGGAATGTAAAACACCCCAAAAAGGAACAGTCTCTCGCCAGATACTAGAGAAAGGCTTAAAGTTTTTGCATCACAATTTGGAATTTTTTAATTTGAGTATTGAATATATCTATCTTTATCTTTTTATTATTTTATGTTTGAGTAATAGTGTTTTTATTATTCTTACCTTTTCGGACGATTAATTGAGTCTCTTCTTCAATATTTTTTATTCTTTATATTGTAGGTAGTTAAAGAATCTTTTTGTAAATTGTAATCATGTTAAAACATAAAAGCTAGAGCTAAAACTTTGTTAAATACTTACTTGAAAAGAAATGAAATTTTGAAATAAACCACAAACATGAAAAATTATTAATATTAATTTGCAATTATATTCCTTAAAGGGCTATTGTATTTAAAAAAAATAACTTAGGCACAACCAAATATGAAATATAAATAACTAGTATTTTTTGTACAGGGAATGCAATCTTGAGATGCCTAGCAGTACAAAAATGTTCTATCTTATTACTGTGTTTTATTATATTAATTAAATTATCGGTTATCGTATCGCACCTAAAAAAAAATTAGAGTATCAGTACGTATCGGTATCGGCCCTTTATCTGTATCGTACATCCCTAATATTATATATATATATATATTTTATAATTATATATAAAAAAATATTATATAATATAATATATATAATATTTATATATATATATATAATATATATATATATATATATATATATATAACACGTAAAAAAAATCATTTGGAAAATTTCGGGGGGGTTCTGACCCCCAAAACCCCCCCCCCCCGTACGCCCTGGTAATATATATATATATATATATATAACTATTAGATATATATATATAAAGGATATATATATAAGATATATATATAATATATATTATAATATAAATATATATATAATATATATTATATATATATAATAATATAATAATATAATATATTATATAATGATATATATATATAGTAGATATATGTTTATACATAATATTTATAATATATATATATATATGATATTATATATATATATATATAATATATATAATATATATATATATAATATAGTAATATATATATATATAGATATTAATATTTTATATTAATATATTATTTATTTATTACATATATAAAGTAGTATTAGTTGACATTCGATCCCAAAAATTGAATATATATATATTATATATAATATAATATAATATATATATATATATATATATATATAAATAAAGTTGGAGATAGAACAGACCCCTGATGAATACCACAATTAACAAGATAGGAAGAATAGGTCACTCCATCAACAAGCCACGATATGGAACTATCTGAGAGAAAACTAAACAAGAAAAAAAAGGAGGATGGAGGAAACCCAAAGGAAGGGAGCTTAGAGTGCAGTGATATGTCAAGCGAAACCTCACAAGACTCGCCATAGTTCCTAAAAGCAGAAGACCATAAATCAGTGAGATAGGAAAGTATGCCACCAGTTGACATCGAGCGTCAAAAGCCATACTGGTGATCAGAAAGAATTGAATGAGATTCCTAATGATCCACAAAATGAGTTAAGTAGTATTTCAAAGATTTTAGAAAATACAAGTGAGAGATATAGAACGAAAGTTGTAAGGATCAGAGCGGCTACCCATTTTCAGGATCGGCTGAATATATAAGCGATTCTAACAATGAAGAAAATTATTATTTTTAAGGCATAGAGAGTAGAGTTGAACAAGTACAGGAGCCAGCTCAATAGCACATTCTCTCAATACACGAGGAGGGATACCATCCCAGTCACTGGCCTCCCTGACGTTCATAGATCTCAAGATCCCATACACTCGATAACGTGAAACCACATGGAACACCTTA
>JABUQX010137311.1:0-2500 GCA_015478945.1 Trachelipus rathkii | reverse complement strand
GATAAAGTGTTAAAAAGAAGGTCATTATGATGATGTAAAAAAAAAGTGTCAAAGATCAATCTCTCTCTCTCTCTCTCTCTCTCTCTCTCTCTCTCTCTCTCTCTCTCTCTCTCTCTCTTCTCTCTCTCTCTCTCTCTCTCTCTCTCTCTCTCTCTCTCTCTCTCTCTCTCTCTCTCTCTCTCTCTCTCTCTCTCTCTCTCTCTCTAGGAAGAGAACACCATTATTAGATTTAGTGATCAAGTTGGTTGTTTTAAACAAAGGCAATAGAGAAGTGTTTTTTCAACCTGTCGATGAAAAAACTGAACCAGTCTGCCAAAAAAAAAAAAAAAAAAAAAAAAAACTAAGTTTAGTATGTTTATTTCCTCATCATTATATCCTTACTCATCAAGCTAAAACGTATCATAAGTCAAATAAAGTTGTAATTTATATACCTAACAATATTTATTTTTTACTTTGCATATTATTATTATTGGGCCACTAAAAATTATCTAATATTAAACTGAAACGGTATGGATAAAGGTTACGAAATGCTTCTATGGAGCTGGTGAAAAGGAAATCGGAATGAAGGATAGATACAAAAACTTTTGTGTCAGAATATATGAAAAAAAAAATACATTTTGAATCATTTTGGACCAAATCAGTAGCGAAATGAGTCATAATTATAATGTGCTCAAAAACTATTATATATATATATATATATTATAAAAAAAATATATATATATATATATATATATACCTATATATATATATATATATATATATATATATATATATATATATATATATATTTATATATATATATATATATAATATATATATATATTAGTGATGGATATGACATCCACATGCATCACATTTACAGATTTATCCACACCCTAAATTGACATCCGCATCCGCATCCGCATCCTCACTTAACGGCACATCCGCATCCGCATCCGCATCCGCATCCTCTTTTGAAAAATGAGGATGTGCGGATGTTTTCTACATTTGATTAAATGCATATAAAATAAATATTTTTTGGCATCTTTATCATGGGAGTTTATGGGAATAATTGTAATTTTTGAATTTGAGATTTCTTTGGATATATATATATATATACCTATATATATATATATATATATATATATATATATACCTATAACATATATATATATATATGTATATCGATTTCTGCTATCTATATATATATATATATATATATATATATATATACGTTTTTCTGGCACTTTGATCGGGCCGATTGTGGGGCTTGCGTCGCTTCTACGCTAACTATAATTGGAATGACTGCTTTGACTCTGGTGACGCTTCGGCTTCTGCCGATAAGATGGGAGCTGTAATCGTTGATGGTATGAGCAGGTTCATTCCTTCTTCGACTAAATCTTTCTCTCCTCATAATCCATGGTTCGACCGTGCTTGCTCTCTGGTCATTCAGGCTAGAGACAGTGCGTATCAGGAGTGGCATCATCCCCGGTTTTGAATGTGTCTTGCTAATTTTTTCATTCCAGCTAGAAAATCGTTTGCAGGATACTCTTCGTCTAGCAAAGCAGACTTCATCAAACAGAAAGTGCGCTAACTCATAATTCTCCTACGATAAATCTTTCTGGCCTCTTGCCAAAAACATCGCCTAACAACTTCTGTAAATCTGTCTTTCCTCCTCTTATTCGATCTGTTGGTTCTGTTGCTAATTCTTCAACTGAAAAGGAAAATCTCGGCCTCCTATTTCCTCTAACTCAACCCTAGACGATTCTAGCATCTCCTCCTCTCTCCGGCCACCTCCCACCTCTCCTCCTCCTCCTCCTCCTTCTTCTTCTTCTCTCAGATGATATGCCATTGCCTGTGATTACATTTGATTGGAGGTGCATGAGCTCCAGAAATCATGTAGACATTTAGAAAAGGCGGGTGGCCAGGGATGGCATTCACTCCCCGAGTTTTTGATGGAAGGTGCTTTCGTGCTGTACCCTCGTTTCAACTATATTCTCTATGTCTCAATACTAATACTTTATAGTGTTGAGCTTTTGAACATGTCCAACATTTCGGAAAAAAATAAGAGAAGCCACTCTGATCCTTCTAACTATCGCCTATAGCAGCTCACTTGTTTCTATCTAAGATCTTTGAAACCATTCTCAACTCTCATTTCTTAGATCAGCTGAGTCTCATTTACTTCTTTCCGATCGCCAGTACGGCTTTCGGAGCTCGAGGTCTACTGGCGATTTTCCTATCTAACTGATTTATGGTTTCCGCCCTTAGGACTACGGGAAGACTTGCGTGGTGGCGCTTGACATATCAAGGCATTTGACCGGGTATGACACACGTCACTGCTCTCAAGCTCCCCTCCTTAGGGTTTCCTCCTTCTCTTGCTTATGTCTAGTTTTCTTTCAAATCACTAAATATCCGGCTGTTGTTGATGGGACGACTTCTTTTTTTCTGTCAATAGTGGTGCCTCAGGGTCCTGTCTTATCTCCTACTTTATTCCTACTTTTTCATTAATGATCTTCTCACC
>JABUQX010137310.1:25000-52478 GCA_015478945.1 Trachelipus rathkii | reverse complement strand
CTTTCATTCCAGTAGGTTTATTTGCTGAAAAGCCACTGTCATCACTATCAGTGTCAGTGCTGTTGCCAGGGTTGCAGATAAGGCGGCTTCCCACTTCTCTGTCTCTCTTTTTTTTTTTTTTTTTTTTGTCAGCGAGCAAGCTCCTCGGTTATGCTATTTTAATGCATTCAAGAAGTGGTTCACCGTGGGAGGTGCCATTCTTGTGGGGTTTCAGCTGGCTTAAAGAACCTTTATTTCATTTATTATTTTACAGGTTGTCACACGCCGCTCCGCAGACAGAACCGTATTCAAGGGAGTGGGTGTTGAACGCCTCAAAATCCATCTAACGCAAATTACGCCCAGATGAGCACAGGCGCAGGCTTAAAGTGAGGGGAAATTAAATTGAGTAGGGAACAATACAGATGATGGAAGAGAATTCCCACAGAACTTATAGGTGGCAGGAAAAGAAAGAAGCTTACCGCGCTCTGACAGTCTGGAGTTACTAACATCAGCACTAACATCAGCACAAAACTCATGTGCGACTGGCACCCCTTGTGCTACGAGGACGTCGTAAGGTGGTGGTACGCGAGTGGATAGTTCCTCGAGCACTTGCCTGTACAGTACCTATAAAAAGGGGATAAAGCACCAACATCGCGCCCCACAAATATAAAGGTCAAGTGAACTAGAAAGTACAGGACAGTTTATAGAATCTTGGACTTTGACTAAACCCTATCCAAAAGCAGGATGAAACCAGAACCATCCCCCCCAGATATGAGGCAGTACTCCATACAAGAGCGGTTGAGTTGTATAGGTGGAGTAACTGAGGAAAGGAAAAAAAGTCTCGCAGTCAAAGCAGAACTCCCAGTTTCTTTGAGGCCGCCCCTGCTTAACCACTGTGGTTGAGGTTTCAAAACAATTTTTTCTTTTTGTTAAGGCTAATAATGTTTATATGTGTCAACAGGAGAGACGAGAGAGACCGTCGAAAGAGATAGAAAGAAGTTAAGTGTCTTAGATAGAGATTTGTAAGAAGTTGGGTTTTTAAGGAATTAAATTTCACAAGCTTGGGAGATGACCCAACCTGAAATTCTATCAGATCAGCGAGAATAGAATCGGAAAGATTAAGACGGAGAGGCAATTCTAGGAAGTAAAAGGGAGCAGAATTGATATGAGGTGAAGAATGAAGGGTCGAGTCATCATTATATGAGTGGATAGAGTTAGATGTGCAGATTAGAACATCATTGATGAAAAGCAGGAATAAAGAAGGAGATATAAGACAGAACCTGAGGAACACCACTACGACAAAAAAGAAGAAGTCGCCCCATCAACAACTACCAACATTGAGCGATTTGAAGAAAGCTGGGCATAAGTAAGCAAAGAGAAGAAGGAAACCCAAGGAGGGGAGCTTGCGCGTGCTATACGCGGTCAAATACTTTGGATATGTCAGGCACCTGCCGTAGTTTAAGGGGGGAAAACCATAAATCTGTTAAATAGGAAGGTATATCGCCAGTTCTCGAGCACCGAAAGAAGTACTGGTAATCAGAAAGAGAAGGGAAAGAGATTCCAGATGATCTAAGAGGTGAGGGATTGAGAGGGTTTCAGTCTTAGAAATATTACAAGTAGAGCTATGGGGGCGATAGATAGAAAGATCAGAGCAGCATCATTTTTCGAATAGGTTGGACATATCGCGCTTCCAACACTGAGAAAGTGCTAGTATTGAGGCATAGAGACTATAGTTGAAACGAGGGAGGTGATGTCAGCACGGGCACCTCAAAATTCGTGGAGGCCTGCCATCCGGGCCACCCGCCTTCTAACGTTCATAGAATTTCAAGAGCTCATGCACCCGATCAATGAAATGACAGGTAAAGGCATGGGACACTGAAGAAGGAGAAGGAAAGGAGGAAGAGGAATACCAGAATCGTCCAGGGTTGAATTAGAGAAAAAAAATAGGGGGCCAAAGAGATGATTGGCCTTTCAGTTGGAAGGAGTATTAACAACAGAATCATCAGAGGCGAATAAGAGGGGAAAGGATGATTTACAGAAGTTGTTAGAATGTTTTTGGCAAGAGGCCAGAGATTTGTCAGTAGGAGAACCAAAGGAGGTCAGCGCATTTTCGTTTAATGAAAGTCCGCTTTGCTTTTCGAAGAGTATCCCTGCGATCTAGCTGAATGAAAATTGACAAGAGCGATAGGAGAACGAAAATTTTCCACACCCGAATAAGCATTGTCTCTAGCCTGAGTGGCCAGGGAACAAGCACGATCGAACCCTGGATTTTGAGGAGAAAAAGATTTGGTCAAGAGGAATGAACCTGCTCATCCCATTAACAATTGCAGTTCCCCACTTTATCGGCAGAATCTGAGCGTCTTAAGAGTCAAAGCAGTCACTTCAATTATAGTTAGCGTGGAAGCAACACGCAATGCCCCTAATCGGCCCGATCAAAGTGCCAGAAAAAACCCATAGGGCAGGATGGAGATGTTGGAGAAGAAGTATTAAAACTAAGTGATATAAAGGTTGTGGTCAGATTTACCCGATAGGAGCGAAGGTTAGTGTATTTATAGAGAAGGACTAGTGGTGAAACAGGTCAAGTGTGTTCCAGGAGAATCAGTTGGGACTGATCGAGAATGCTGTGTAAGAGTTATTTAATCAATTGCTCCAGATTCGTTGAGAAATGCTGAATGATTCGGCTTCACTCCCAGCTAAATCGAAAATACGAGAGGAACCCAACATTTCAGTTTTGTGTACATTGAAATCCCCACAAATAGAGGACCTCAGTATTTGGATGAGGAAGATATAACAGTCTCGTGAGAAGTAGTAAGGGAATCAAAAAAGGCATGAAAATCTGTTCTGTTAGGAGAACAGTTAGCAGAAATATAAGAATATTGTAGTAGAAGGAAGAAAGATTTTAAGCCACAGAACATCGAAGTTAGGAGATTCGAATTCTCGAGACGAGATTATAGGAATGTTTATATTTACATAGGCATACTCCACCCTTCAAGCGGAAATTATAAAATAAGTTATAGTTGGATATATTAAACGAGTTGAAGGATGAATTATTTAGCCATCTGGGTCTCAGACAAGAGCATAAAATTAGGTTTAAAATTAGAGAGGTAGTATTTTCATGGATGCAGAATTAGAGTGCAAGCCATTGATGTTAGTAAAGTCAAAGAAAGCCACGCCTGTGCAAATCTGCTATGATACGCATACACGCACACACAATCAAAAAAAAAAAAAAAACCCAGACAGAAACAAATAGACAAAAACCAAGGAGAAATGAGGAAAATTTATTCGTGCAGCTAAAACCTAAATTTTAAAACGATAAAAACCCTATCACAGCAAATATCTAAAATATGAATAATCCAGAAAGTTTAAAAACACTCACGCACTCACACGCTCTCACGAAATTGCGTACAAAAAAAAATAAATAAATACTATACTATTGATCAACTAAAAAGTAGATAAATCTGTATAAATTATAATAATGGCTGTCCAAATAGGTAAATTTTACGCTAAAGACCAAGTTGGAGAAACGCTAAAAATCTAAAGTTAAAAAGGAAATCGAGGAAAAAAACATAACTTGGTACTAACTATCTATATCGAACTTAGATTTATTATTGAATCTAAAAAAGTTTCTCATAATTTTTACCAAAAGTAAGAAGTATCGGCTAGTATCGGCCATTTTAACCGATACCGATACTGATACCATCAAAAATGGCGATACTGATACCGATACTATCAGGTACATCCTAATATATATATAGCAACTTATAACCTTATGTATATATATTTATATATCCAATATATATATATATATATATATATATATATATATATATATATATATATATATATATATATATATATATATATATATATTTCTTAACTACTCTCTATATATATATATATATATATATAAACCTGAATTAGGATGGTCTTAAACCAACCTCAAGACCCGTTCATTTTTTTATAAGAGAAGCCCTATGGGATTATATATAACTAACATCATTAACATAATTGCTCATCATTTTGTTTTTGTTTTTATTTTTCATTAATATTTTGTTAGTCTATACTGTGATTTTTATAAAATCTATTTGAGGCCGGACCCTTAATGTAAACAGATGCTGCACTTCTGTACAATAAAAAAACAGAAAAAAAAAATTCTTAAAAAAATCAAATTTATACTCTGTATTCCAAAAAGATTTATAGTTTCTTTTTTGCCTTTTTTCTTTTTTTTTTTCACATACGAATACTTAAATGTGCCATTTGTGCCATAACCTTTTTTTTTTTTGAAAAGTTTGGTTTCTTTAACAGAGAATAGTGAGGGAGTGAGAAGATTTTCTGAATAATGCCCACTTTCTTATATAGAATTTGTAGTAGTAACATATGGCTCCATCAATCACTCTGAATGTGTAATTAAAGAACCTCTAAATGCTAATGGCATCCTGTATTTCTGTATTTAGAGATTTTGGGATAAGTTTAAGGGAAGAGAGATATGATTGCAGAGGATGGAGTCCACCTTGGTCCAAAAAGTGTCAGAATCTTCAATGATAATATATTCAAATCATTTAACTTGGGAAACTAAACAAGGATAGGTATAAAGGACAAAAATGTAGAAATAATAATAGCATACTCAGTCTTAAATATTTCTATACAAATGATTATAACCTTAGGAATAAGAAAGATGAGTTAATGGCATACATAGTAGAGGAAAACTTAGATATTATTTGCGTTATAGAGATGTGGGTAAATAAGCCTTTTTGACATTTCAGTACAGGAATTTGAAAATGAGGGTTTTTCATTTTATTTGTACCAAGGTATTAGTAGGAAAGGTGGAGGTGTTACTCTTTATATTAGAAACATGATTCAGTCTGTTCAGAGACAAGAACTTAAAACTGTTCCAGAGGTTGAATCTCTATGGGTTGATATTGTTTTGGGTAGTAAATTAAATAGAATGAAGATTTTTACAGATCTTCTTAGGATCAGAAACTGAATGTCACAATAATGAGATTATGGCAGCATGCAGGGACAAGGAAGTATAATTATAATTGGCAATTTCAACTACCCCAATATTGATAGGAGTTCTTTTGCTAAGGCTAATCAGACTAGTTTATTATTATTTATTGATTGTATATTTGATAATTTTTTAAGCCAGGTAGTTGGAGAGGCAACAAGATCCATTGCATTAGATTTAATATTTGTAAATAATGAGTCTTTAGTTTGTAATGTTAAAGTTTAGGAAAATTTGGGTAACAGTGATCATAATATAATAAGGTTCAATATAAATGTAGGTAAACTAGATGAAAGATTTTACTTTAAAAATGTAAACTTTAATAAATTAAGAAACATGCTTGGAACTAATGAGTGGGATAATGAATTTAAGAAGTAAGAACCAAAATAGCTTTCAAATATGGGAAGCATTGAAGTTAATCTTGGATAAAATTTTGTCAGAATGTTTTCCAGTCAAAGGAATCAGGCCAAAGAACAAAAAGTCCAATTGGTGGAGTAGGGAGATAAAGAGAAAAAATTAAGATTAATTGTAAGTGGTTCAAGTGGTGAAAAGATGGTAACAGTATAATAGATTTGGGAACTTATAGGAGAATAAGGAATTAGATAAATCAGATAATAAGAAGATCTAAGAGACAATCAGCAGTTAACTTGGCAAGATAAAGATCAAAAGAAATTCTTTAGTTTTTACTTTTTATAAGTTTATAAATAATAGCAGGAAGATTGATCCTATTAAAATGTGATAAAGCAGTTAGCTCTGATAAAGAATGTCAATATTTTTAACACCTACTTTGCATCAGTATTTACAGATGGAAGGTTTGATAACAGTTACAGCAGAGAGCAGAGTAGAGATAGTTTTGCACTTCTTACCATTCATGTTGATGAGATTAAAGATTTACTTGAACATATTGATTATAAGTCTGCAGGTCTAGATGGTATTTATGGACAGAATCATAAAGGAAGATAGTAATAGTATTACAATACATAGTTATATTTAATGTTTAATAGATCTTTTAATCATTGAGATACCAGAGGATTGGAAAATAGCTTATGTTGTGCCAATTTATAAGAAAGGTAGCATGGATGATCTTAAAAATTAAAGGACAGTTAGTTATATACGGTATATAGCTATATGTTTAAGGAGGGGATCAAACCAATAACTTTTGATATGCAGTAAAATAATAAAACTACAAATATGTACAGGTTATGGGGAATGGTGAATAGAGCGCCCATAGATAAATGTTCATGTGCCATGCATTCAAATGCATGACAAAATTTTTTTTGACATATTGAACATATCTATTTTTCCCTACAAATCATCAATCAAATTCATTAGATGTCACAGCTGTGGCATAGTAGCTTTTGTTGATCTAAGGTCTAATTCCATGAATTTAAAGATTTTTTTTTTTAATTTAATGATGAGTAACTTATTTAATTTGTTTTACCAACAAGTTTTTACAGTGTAGAATCATAAAAAATAGCAGTGTACTGGATCCAGGATTCAATTTTGGCTGGACCTGGAAATTTTCTCAAAAATCCAGTTCTGGCCAGATTCTAAAGGAATTTTTCCTTAGAATTTATTATAATTTAGGAGACATTTCTTCCCTGTCTCAAAGAGTCATCCCTTATATGTTGTATACTGTATAGGCCTAGACTATACTATTATCTATTTCAAAATGCGAGTTGCTTTCTTTGCTCTCTTCAGTATGATAAAAATTTTCTATGAAAGCAATCTTAGATCATATGAATGTGTTGACACTGATGATGTTGAGGGCTTACTCTCAGGGTTTAAACTTGAAGAAGAATTTCTTGAGATTGGCATACATAGTAGAGGAAAACTTAGATATTATTTGCGTTATAGAGATGTGGGTAAATAAGCCTTTTTGACATTTCAGTACAGGAATTTGAAAATGAGGGTTTTTCATTTTATTGGTTCCAACACATTGGCAGGAAAGATGGAGGTGTTACACTTTATATTAGAAACATGATTCAGTCTGCTCAGAGACAAGAACTTAAAACTGTTCCAGAGGTTGAATCTATATGGGTAGTAAATTAAATAGAATGAAGGCTTTTACAGATCTTCTTAGGATCAGAAACTGAATGTCACAATAATGAGATTATGGCAGCATGCAGGGACAAGGAAGTATAATTATAATTGGCAATTTCAACTACCCCAATATTGATAGGAGTTCTTTTGCTAAGGCTAATCAGACTAGTTTATTATTATTTATTGATTGTATATTTGATAATTTTTTAAGCCAGGTAGTTGGAGAGGCAACAAGATCCATTGCATTAGATTTAATATTTGTAAATAATGAGTCTTTAGTTTGTAATGTTAAAGTTTAGGAAAATTTGGGTAACAGTGATCATAATATAATAAGGTTCAATATAAATGTAGGTAAACTAGATGAAAGATTTTACTTTAAAAATGTAAACTTTAATAAATTAAGAAACATGCTTGGAACTAATGAGTGGGATAATGAATTTAAGAAGTAAGAACCAAAATAGCTTTCAAATATGGGAAGCATTGAAGTTAATCTTGGATAAAATTTTGTCAGAATGTTTTCCAGTCAAAGGAATCAGGCCAAAGAACAAAAAGTCCAATTGGTGGAGTAGGGAGATAAAGAGAAAAAATTAAGATTAATTGTAAGTGGTTCAAGTGGTGAAAAGATGGTAACAGTATAATAGATTTGGGAACTTACAAGAGAATAAGGAATGAGCTAAATCAGATAAGATCTGAGAGACAATCAGCAGTTAACTTGGCAAGATAAAGATCAAAAGAAATTCTTTAATTTTTACTTTTTATAAGTTTATAAATAATAGCAGGAAGATTGATCCTATTAAAATGTGATAAAGCAGTTAGCTCTGATAAAGAATGTCAATATTTTTAACACCTACTTTGCATCAGTATTTACAGATGGAAGGTTTGATAACAGTTACAGCAGAGAGCAGAGTAGAGATAGTTTTGCACTTCTTACCATTCATGTTGATGAGATTAAAGATTTACTTGAACATATTGATTAAAATAAGTCTGCAGGTCCTGATGGTATATATCCTAAAGGAAGATAGTAATAGTATTACAATACATAGCTATAGTTTATATTTAATAGATCTTTTAATCATTGAGATACCAGAGGATTGGAAAATAGCTTATGTTGTGCCAATTTATAAGAAAGGTAGCATGGATGATCTTAAAAATTAAAGGACAGTTAGTTATATACGGTATATGTTTAAGGAGGGGATCAAACCAATAACTTTTGATATGCAGTAAAATAATAAAACTACAAATATGTACAGGTTATGGGGAATGGTGAATAGAGCGCCCATAGATAAATGTTCATGTGCCATGCATTCAAATGCATGACAAAATTTTTTTTGACATATTGAACATATCTATTTTTCCCTACAAATCATCAATCAAATTCATTAGATGTCACAGCTGTGGCATAGTAGCTTTTGTTGATCTAAGGTCTAATTCCATGAATTTAAAGTTTTTTTTTATTTAATGATGAGTAACTTATTTAATTTGTTTTACCAACAAGTTTTTACAGTGTAGAATCATAAAAAATAGCAGTGTACTGGATCCAGGATTCAATTTTGGCTGGACCTGGAAATTTTCTCAAAAATCCAGTTCTGGCCAGATTCTAAAGGAATTTTTCCTTAGAATTTATTATAATTTAGGAGACATTTCTTCCCTGTCTCAAAGAGTCATCCCTTATATGTTGTATACTGTATAGGCCTAGACTATACTATTATCTATTTCAAAATGCGAGTTGCTTTCTTTGCTCTCTTCAGTATGATAAATGATAAAAATTTTCTATGAAAGCAATCTTAGATCATATGAATGTGTTGACACTGATGATGTTGAGGGCTTACTCTCAGGGTTTAAACTTGAAGAAGAATTTCTTGAGATCAAGGATGATTACCATTCCACATTTTCAAATAGGCATAGCTACATGTTTTTAGGGGGGCTTGAGCCGATGGGGGACAGAGGGGGGACAAAGTCACCCCCCCCTATCGTCCAACTAGACAATGATATCTATAGGGGGTCTTCTCTAGGGTGTGTGTATTTTTAAATAATAAAACGACTTTATATATATATATATATATATTATATATATATTATAGGATAAAAAAAATAAAATGTTTTTAAAATGTATTTTCAACATGTTGGGGATTCGATCCTGGATCCTAGCAGAGAAACGGCAAGTGTTTGACACTACGCCACGACGAGCTAAAAGAAGAACGTCGATATCCTTTGTGAATTATACACACCGGAGATCATCGGGTTTGCCCGTCGCACTCGGAGATATGGTCAACAGGGTACCGGCATGGTGAAGAATACTGAACGGGGGTAAGAAAATAACATTAATGTTGCATACCATGCGCGTACCTGTTTTGACCTACCTTTTCTCTTCTTTTCTTCTTCTGCTTCTTTCTTCTTTTTTTTCTTTTTTCTTTCTTCTTTTATATTATTATTTTTATGATTATTATTATTAATTTTATTATTATTATATTATTATTATTATTATTATTATTATTATATTAATTATTTTATGTTTTTTATTTTATTATTATTTATTATTATTATTGATTATTATATTATTATTATTATTATTGATTATTATAGTTTATTATTTTATGTATATGTTATTTATTATTATTATTATTATATTATTATATTTTATTATTATTTTATATTATTATTATTTATTTATTATTACTATTATTATTATTATTATATTTATATAATTATTATTTATTATTATTTATTATTATTATTATTTATTCTTATTGTTATTTCGATTCTATTTTATTATTACTATTTTATTTTTTTTATTATCATCATATTTCCTAATATTTTGAGAAATTTTTTATTATTATTATTATTATTATTATTATTATTATTGTTTATTTTTTTATTTTATTTTTATTTGTATTTTTTATCGCGTTTGTTTATGTCCTTTCTCCGTTTTCTGTAATCTACTATGTTCTGATATCTCTTTGATATCCCCATTCCCCTGATTCTGGTGGCTGCCGGGGTGTTGTCTCTGTGTGTGTATGGCCATCTTGCCCTCTTCCACGTGTGTGAGGTACTTGGATTAAAACCAATTTTTTTGCCTTTGCTTCGGACGGAATTATTGTGGGACCGAACCTGCTAACATTGAGGAAGCTGTCTGCATTTGGGGATAATTTTGGTTTCGCGTTTAATCGTGTTGTGCGCGTTGTTTATTTACAGGGTTGGATTTTTTTGATTTTTTTAAGAAAAAAAAATCAAATTTTTTTTTATTTTTTTTTTTTTTTTTCAAATTTGTGAACTTGAAATATACACAAGTTATATGAAAAATAACTAAACTATATATATATATATTATAATATATTATTATATATAGTAATATATATATTATATATATATATATATATATATATAAATATATATATATATTTTATATAATTATATTTATATATATATATATATATAGATTATATAGTATTATATATATATATTATATATATATAATATAATATATCTATATATATATATATATATATATAATATTTATATATATATATATAATATATATATATATTATAAATATATATTATATATATATATATAATATATATTATTTATAATTATATAATTCCCAATAATCATAATATCCTATGGTACTTATAACGTACTACAAAGCATACATTATTGGCATATATGCACAGATGACTAAACTCACTGTACGAGAAGAGTAATCAAGCACGTCTTCGTAAGTAAATCTGAGAATTTCTAGCCTTATAGCTATAGCCGTAGAATATGCATGGAACTGTGCATTATGAGACTACTATAATCAAGTCTCAGATCATATTTGTTCATTTAGTAATCGTATTAATTAGTCATAAATACTGGATATAGTTGCTACGTATAACGTGAATATTAGAGGATGACACTATAGACTCATAATTATATAACCATCTATGTAATTAGCCGTACATGCTAGTACCTGAAACTTAGCTATAAATATAGCCTGCCTAGTGTCCTTATCGACAAGGAATGCGAAGGCAGAGACGATACTTCAGCATCAGTAACGTTATAGTACGTCTATCCTTCAAGAAAAAATCAGTTGCGAGCTAACTACGGTGAGAAATACGGAGATATATCACTTGATATAGGGAATCTATACTTACTCTAGAGATATAATTTTTTATGCGAAAACTTAGAGTATAATAAATAGATAATGAAAACGAATGTTAAAAATGATCAAGATAACATCCAATAAACGATAGAATTATCAAATAGAATGATACTAATAATCGTAATAAGATAGAAGTATATAATAAATTGATGAATAATTATAGTTGCGATGGAAAGTATAGTATAGAATGTAATAGTAATAGTTCTGCTACACGAATAACATAGAGAGATTAAAGAGGTTAGAAGGGAGCATGTTATATATACGATATCTAAGAGTATGTAGGAATAAATCATAATTTAAGTGATGGTAAAAGAATACGATCATAAAGTCGAGAACATAAATTGATATTAATTGAATAGATATAATTAGGTTAGAGTTACTCGTGAGAGATATCATTATATGTGTATTAGATATAAAAGATAGAATATAAAGAATAAAGAAGAAGATAAAAAAGGAAAAATATCAAGTGCAGTATAATAGATACAAACCAGTATAAAGTATATAGGGCGTTCTTTATATGGAGGGGTAGGTGATGAGGGATTAATAGAGATTTAGAGTAGATAGTGATATAATAGATATAAAGATCTGTTAGATTGTTATAGTGTATATGTATAAGAGTATTATGAATAGATAGGCTTAATATATTGAAGGGATGAGTATAGAGCACCTGGTAACATAGTAGGGAAAGTAGCATATGTGATGGTGATAGAAAAGAAAGGTAGTAGGTAGGTATAGTATTACTCTAAAAAGTAAAGATTAGGGGATGCGCGATGACAAGAGATAGGATGAGAATGAAGTAGTAGTGAGAGTATACGTATCTCTCCGTAAATAAAAAGACGAGAGTCGAAGGTAGAATAAAATACCGGATAGTCGTATAGAGGATAGCGGATAGATCTTGAACAGGTAGAGATGTACCCGATATATAGTAGGGATGAAATTAAGTAGATCTTAACCGATAGGATAATGCAATCGGTATAAAAGGACGAAGAGAATCGTATACGTAGAGATATGTAATCTCTAGGTGCGGATATAAGAATGTTGTAATAAAGAGATAATTTGAAAATTTAGGTAATTGTTTATCTAATGGATTAGTATAATATAAAAGAAAAGAGCGCATAAAGAGATTGAATACGTAGAAGTGGCAATATGTATAATAATTTAGATTTTATAACTGAATATGTAAACTATAGATAGAAGAAGGTCTTGAAATATAGGTGATCAATCAGTAGCTCTATGAATAATGATAACAACGATAGGATGTAGATAATGTTGGAAGATGATAGTTTTAAGAAGTAATATAGATATATGAGATCGATTAATGTAAAAATATTATTTTTTATTTTTTTTTTTATTATTTAATATCAGTTACCTATATATCCAATACAAGATTCTTGCTATTATGAGATCGATTACAGCGCTAATATCGATACCAAAATTATGTATTCCTTTTTCGCGTGTAGCTGATTGTAGTGTTTTTGAGAAGGTATAATTTAATTTTTTTATTTTGTTTATTGTTTGTTTTTTTTTTTTTCTTCATTATCTCGATCGTGCTACATCAAAGAATGGACAGCTTCCAGCATTGTATTCTCTATTCTGAGGTAGTGTGAGTTTTGAGATATGGATCTTTGTCCGGTCTTTCAGAGGGGCTTGACACACACTATAGATATATTTATATGAAACGGCTCATTGCAACCTTTTCTATAGTCCTTATTAGTCTAGACATAGATTATTTAATATATATAGTATTGTATTATATAAAAATAAGTTAATATTATATATATGCGTATATATATATTCATAAGTATCCGTTATATAGTTAATAAGTATAATTATTACTTATATAATAATATAATAGTATATAATTTTTTATATCATATCTATAAATGTGTGTTGCAGCCGATACAGTTTTCGTCGATCGGATACCGTAACCTAAGGTATCACAATTGTTTTTACACTACCGATACGTTTGCGTACAGATACAGGAAAAATTTTTGCGAATACCCGATACAGATACCAGATTGATTAAATTATCTATAAAAATAGTGGACTAAATTATATATAATAAATGATGAGACATATATAGTACCTATATATATATATTATAGTATATATATATTTAATTACTAAGCATATATATATATATATAATATATATATAGTAATTATGTATTTAACAATAGTTTTAATATATTTATATTAAAAGAAATATTATATATGCATATATAAATATATTTATTATATTTATAATTTATTATTATATATTAATAGCTTTTTTTCGTTTTAGTATTTGTGCTTACGAACGTAAGAAAATGAATGAGTTGGTTCGAATTTTGCCAAAATATCGAAAAATCGCAGAAAATGCTCACTAATAAGATAAAGGAATTTCTAATTACTGTAAAGTTAGGAAGAAAATATTTTTTTGTCTTTGCGCCGAATTAAGTGATCGTTCTTACAATAAAATGTAAAAGCAAGATGAGCGCTTGTGTCTTATTTGGTAGAGATGACTTTAATTCAATAAAATCAGGCTTTTAAATCTAATTTCATTCAAATGGATAAACTCCCATCACAAATAGTTGATCTATTATTTGTAATATAAATATTTGGTTATTTTTTATTTTGTTTATTAAAAAACCACGTGCTCGATCACAACAGCTGTTAATTGTTTAAAACAAAGTACTAGCACGAAATCAGCGGTCGTTTTAAAAACAGGGTTTTAACTAGAAATTTTCGAAATTTGGATTCTCCTATTGACTATCTGGCCAAATTGCAAATTTTCACTGATCAGCGTTGTTTCGTTATTATTGGCGTATAAAAATATTATTATATTATTGGCCTATTTACAAAATTATATTAAATGTTGAAAATTTAATTTACACATTTTCCCAAGAATGATGATTTTAAAAAAAAAAAAGTTTTCGTAGTATCGATATATACCTTCCCCATAGACGTCCTACGCACTTTTTTTTCCGAAATTACAGAAATGTTGCTTAGTTATACAAAAAAGAAAATAAAATTTTTATAAGCTTAAATTTAATGGCTAATTGTTATTCACATAGGCCATTAATGTAATTTTCAATTAATGATGTACAAAAGTTCTAAATGGAGAGATTTAGGTTAACTTTTTTTCATTCTCAGCATTTGTTGAAATGTTTTGGATTAGTAAATGCGGTCTATCTTTGTCGAAGCTTTTTTAACATTCTTCTATCTGCTCTTTTAATATTCTTCTCTGTAGGAAATTTTCTTTGTTTCTTGGAATGTTCTCATTCCTAATTCGGGCAGCTTTTACATTTGTCAACATTGGTCTTGCCGGAGGATAAGGAATACTGTCTATGAGATATATCGTTGTATACATGATTCTATTGCATATGTGCCATTTTTATCTTTGAGAAATTAAGATCGATTAATGTTTACTTTCAATTTCTCTGTCTAACCTAATAAATAATTGTTTATTATAACTCAAGAAAACTACTAAGTACCCTCCCACTATGATGGCTCGCAAATTTCATGAGGAAAATTATTCCAGTCTAATTAAATATTGCCTACAAGTTTGCGGTATATAGTCCATTATAAGATTTCTCCAGTGAAACTATATTACATGTGAGAAGAAAAAAATAAAGTCTTACGTCATATACAACACACATTCGGGATTAGAGACAGTCACCATCCGATTAATATATATTACATATGAAGAAAATATCGATACTATCATAGGACAATATGCTATGAATCTTCACTGGAATAGAGTGTTTGTGATTTATCTCGAGGCTATTACCAATGCGAGTATAGGATAATTTCGAATTGTGATATTACAGTATTGGATGTAAATGCTCTACATAGTGCCATGCAATCTACTTAGAAGTTCTCAATTATGTACTTTCATGGATATAAGCTTTGATATGTCATGATAATGATAAAGTAGTTCTAATATCTAAACTAGATATCGACAATTGATAAGACCAAGGAGCAGGCTTGTACTGCAGATGGAAATTTTCTAATATCTTTTCTTCATTTTGCAAGTCATCCTAAGCTTTGATTAGCACAGTCTGCATTCAAGTTTTGGAAATTGTAGAGATATTACTATTATCAGTTCAAAGACTTTACTTTGAGGAAGATTTTCTTGCTTGAATCCAGATTAAATACCTTAAGATCACGCAACTTGCTCTCTTTAATGAATAATCTTAAGTAAAAAAGCTTAGTGGTCTGTAGCAGTGCTTTTAGTTAACGAAACATTGTCAAATCATGTGAACAGAAATGGACAGTGGGGTCTGACGTTTGGGAACTTTCGTAAATTGATCAGGCTTCTCTAAGGAAAGCATTTGTACAAAAAAGCCAAGTTATGCATTAGAAATACCATCTTTGTGTTTGAACAGAGGCATCGTTAGTATGGTTTGTGGTGTCTCGAGAATTCTTCGGTTCACAACTGGACCAAAAATCCAATGCGCTTAGTACAAAAATATTAAAAAAAAAGAAAAAAAATTCAAAGAGAAAAAAACCCTAAAAGAAAAAGATGATAATAAGGCATCTTTAAGCATAAGTGCATAACAGTCTTAAAACATCGATATTAATTACCAAGATCTCTTATAGTCTGATGAGTTGAACTTGCAGAAAAGCCTCTACGACAGAGATGAAGAATAGTTAAGGATAAATAAGTGGAAACTCTAAAAAAGTCACGAAAGAGAACAGGATAGAAGTAGATTTTATGGGACTTGATATCATCGTTTCCCTCAGTAACGGATCCTTATTCATTCATTATTCAAAATAATATCTTATTGTTTGTTATAAATTATTTACAGTAAGAAAGACTATCCAAACTCTTGTAACTGTTTGAAGCCTCAAATTTTAACATTGTTTATGAAATTTTAAATTATCCGTCAGGCTTTCTCTTACATAAGGCGTTTTTTGGACGAACTTGCATTCTGATGATTTTTTTTATTTCGGCTTTCCAAAAAGTGTGAACCCTGAAACAGAAATTTACTACTAAACTGTGTGAGTATTTCTATCGAGCGTAGAAAAAATGAACATGACAAAAAGAAAGACAGGTCAATTAAAAGAAAGAAACTACTAAAATATTTATCGCAAACGTTCGAAAAATTATGTTTAAGGATATATAGATATAAAGAAAAATTAGTCATGGTAAAATATAAGTGGACTTGTACTTCGTATTATCTCAAGTCCAAGTAAATACTTTACTTGGACTTAATTTCTGTAGTTTCTATATCTTTAATCCATATAAAATTGCAAGTTTAAGGTCGTATAACAAGCTTTGTTTATTGTTCAGATTTTGGAAGTTTTTCTTGAGAAAAATCACCATATACTGCGTGAAAATTGATTCTAGGTTTAGTTTTCTATCCCTCTCACGTTTGTTGATAACTTGTTTACACGTTTCTCGTCGGTACAATTAATATCGCCCTAATAAAGTACTGAATTATGGATATATTCTAACTTCTGTTTATGCTCGAGCTTCCCTGCATTTTACCCTGTTTCCTCATGATCTTCACTGAGAATTAGAAATATCTTTAAAAAAAACTTATCCACAATGGAAAGTTTCTTTTCTTATCATTAACAAAAATTCGAAATTGTGCATGTTTCTTTATATAAGATATTATAAAGGAAAAGCGAGTTATATTCCCTGAATTGAGGCACTCATTCAAAATATAGTATGTGCAACCGGTACAATCGACTAATGATTAGGTAACTTTCAATAAACTAAAGATGAGAGCCTTCAACGATGGGCATTTCCTTCGATACTAATTCCAATCTCAACAGAGAATTTAGGCTGTCAGGATATATATGACATAGAACCGTATATTTTCAAAATTCTCCGTTTTCAAAATATTTCTAATTGAAGAACTTGAAAAATTTGAATATTTTATATAAAACCTTTCAAACGCTACCACTTTATATCATAGACTTCTGTGGCATCTGAATTACCGTATATAATGGCATGAATTTTTGTGCTAAGAAACGAACACAGATTTCTTGCGCGAGGTTTTTACCTTGGGAATTGCATGCGATGAGGCCAGCCGCTGATAATGGAGCTTGTCGATGGATAAGCACGAAACAGATAATAAGCCATTTCGAATTTTACGTATCAAAAATTGATAAAACTATATTGTGCCTCCTGCGATAGTTTAGTACGATTTGGAAGGAAAATTAGATTTACAAGCTGATTTATTATTGGAATACTGATACGCTATTCTTGCAATCTCAACAGGAGCCGATACCACGCTTAGATAAAATCTTTCTTTGAGATGTCATGTCT
The DNA here is from genome assembly GCA_015478945.1 of Trachelipus rathkii. Classification (NCBI taxonomy): domain Eukaryota; kingdom Metazoa; phylum Arthropoda; class Malacostraca; order Isopoda; family Trachelipodidae; genus Trachelipus; species Trachelipus rathkii. Next base: position 35,052 of record JABUQX010137310.1, on the reverse strand, counting down.
ACAACATTTTTGTAAGAAGTGCTAATGCAAATCACAGGATAATTGGAACTTACGAATTAAGGAAAGCTATCTTAATGTTTGTATTTAAGATTCCTTGTACGTATTTGCGTTATAACAAAAACGAACGCAAAACTCGAAGCATTTCTTACGTTGTGTAAAGTCATCAAATAAAGACTACGAAAGACGCCAATATTACTAAAACATGACAGTACCAGAAGTCACGATACACTAGTAAGAAAACGTATCAGACAATTGCGGATTTATAATAATATATTATGATATATATATATATATATTATATATATTATATCATATATCATAAATAATAATACGTGATAATATATATAATATCATATATATATTAATTATATTATAAAAGTATAAATAATATAATATATATATAGTATTAAATGAAATAAAGAAGAAATTTGAAACTTAATTCTAGAAAGGGTGAGCTACTTCTCGGAATTAGTTCGGTCATTGAATGAAATTTTGAAGTTCGTTCTTCTGTCTGATAAATAGTGTTCTGAAACTCCTATCAAAATCTGACTTATCCTGTGAATGGTGTTGACTAAGTCATAAACGCTATTCAATCTCCACACTCAACACTTCAGGCTTAATGGAATATATATTAGTGATATATATAGTATATTATTATTATTAATGTATTATATAATTAGTATATAAGATAATTATGAAGAATGATTATATACTACCTAATAATATATATTCATATAATATATATATAGTATATATATATAAGATATATATATATATATATATATATATATATTATATATTCTATATATCGAAGATCAATTTATAAGACGCAAATGTGTGGTATGCGCGTGTTAAGGATCGGCAAATTTGCGATGTACCGATAACCGATTACGGATAATTACTACTCACAAAATTCCGATACCGATACGATACGATACTCAAAAACGACAGATTACACGGTACCGATACAGATACCATGGTATCGGTGCAACTCTAATATTATAATATATATTATCTATATATATATATATATCTATATATTTATATATATATAATATAGTAGTGATATATATTATTAATGTATATATTATATATATATATATTATATACTTACTATATAATATAGTATATATATATATATATAACTTTATATTATATTACCCATATATATAAAGGAGACAGTAGAAGACGTAGAATGCCAAATTAGAAGGTCCCATTCAACCAAAAAACTAAGATTAAGAATAATTTTTATTGTTATAATAATTATTACTGAATAGTATTATAATTAAGAAGCATTGGGCTACCCTAAATATTAGCAGTTAACAACAAAATAAATAATTAGATAGTATAAATAAAGCGTTCATTGGGTCCCTCAGATGTCCCAGTCAATTCTTATATATATAATAAATAAGAACAAATAATTTCGAACGAATGAACGTCAAACATTCTAAACAATATATTAATAATGTTAGAATAATAATTAAGAAGCTGCAATAACCTCTAGAATGTCCCAGTCAACTAATAGTATATAAGAATGAATATAAAGAAGCCGACTATGTCTTATTTAGACACCCTGAGTGAATCAATATAAAAATGTATAATTAAAAGTGGCGCATTTGGCCTCTAATTAAATAAAAAGGTAATATTCTTAATCTTAATTATTATGATTATTAGGGTTGACTGGCAGTCTCCCTTGATACGTCCGTAGTGGCTCTGTGAATATGATTTTTTATTATTATTATTATGGATGAACTGGGACATTCTAGGCCAATGCGACTTTTAATTATTATTTTTAATTAATTATATTTTGTTGTAATGTGACGTCTAGGTTAGGCAATGTGGCTTTCGAATCTAAAAATGTATTCCTTAAATAAATTAAGGCACTTATAAAAAATAGTTCTGAAGGTTTTTAAGTGTTGGACTGGACTAAGTAGGGAGCGCCATTGTCCGGTTCTCAATTATAATTTACTGGTCACTGGAGCAAGTCTTAAAAGACGTTCTAAGTATTATTTATTATTTATAATGAGTGATGGACATTCTAGGAATCAATGTTGGCTTAATTATTGATTTTTAATTAATTAATTATTATTATTTTTGACTGGTAATTGTCAGTCTAGATATGCCCAAGCGGCTTCTTAGTATTATTCTTACTTATCTATTTATTATGGGTTGATACTGGAACATTTCAGAAGGGACCAATGCGGTTTCTTATTTATTAATATTTTATTGGTTTGAATGGACAAGTCTAAGACAGGACCTGCGGTTTATGTATTATTTCTTATTTTTAATATTGAGTTGATGGGCGACATTCTAGAGGGTCCAATGTGGCTTCTTAATTATTACTTTTATTATTAATTATTATTGGTTGTCTGGGACAGTCTAGATAGCACGGTTTTTATAAAGTATTAATTTTGTTTAAAGTTATTATTATGGGTTGATGGGACAGTCTAGAGGGGCCAATGCGGCTTTCTAATTTATTTAAATTTTTCTATGTATTGAAATGATTATTTCTTATATGGGACATGCGGTTCTGAGTATTATTGTTTAATACTATGGGAATTGAATGTACACATACATCTATAAGGTTTAGAAAGAGCTTCCACTTATAAAATAACTTTATTGACAAAATAAGCAACTAAGTCAAGGGGAAAGACTAGGACAACACCATAATAATAGAATAAAAAAATCATTTTTAAAAGGTCTAATGTAAAAGTGTCTACATCCAACCAAAAACATCGGCATAAGATAAAGATACTTGGAATGTATGTGAAGATTGTCCAGTTCAACTCCTAATATAATATATAAATATATGGATAATTATTAAAAGAGCCGATCTACTTTAGCTTCTTTTAGATGTAAAGCTTTGAATGAATACCAGTAAAGTTTATTATACCTATGCTTAGAAAATAAAATAAATATACAATTCTATTAAATATCTATTAGACTATATAATGTACTTACAAATTATATTGATACTCTGCTTTACATGAATATTCATACCAGCTATATATATATATATCATAATCATATATGTTACGCATATAATTTAAAAATAGATTTAGAAACCGCATTGCACCTCTAGAATGTCTCAGTCAAATCATAATAAATAAGGAGAATACTTATCGGGGCAGTCATCCATTTATTAGATTGCGCTTCGGACTGGCTCTCCATACTTTCCGCCTCACTAAATTAAAATGGACATAAAGAGTTCCCGGGAATCTTGAGGCCGATTGTTGGATATATAAAAACCAAAAATGAAGCTTAAATTGCACTCAAACGTGATTTCCGGTGTTTTTCTGTGTGTTCTGTAGTATTTCTATCCCTGTTCGTCTTTTTCATTTATCATGTTTTTACATTCTTAAATAATATTCAGAATTTTTTTTCCCGAAATGACTTCAAACATGAATTATACAAAGGTCCATTATCCAAAATAGTAGAGAAGTACTTTTTCGATTTTTTGAGTTTGTGCTCAGCGGAAATATTTCAACCATTTTTTTTTTTTGATTTTGAAATGAAAATTGGATAATTTTTTTTTTGTTTCGACGAGTGGATAAATTTGGAGTTTGTAGTCAGGGATATGCAATTTTTTACTTAATAATATCTTGTATATGCATTAGTTTTTGATTTATTCCTGGAAAAATTAAAAAAAGAAAAATAAAATTTCGAAAATTTTAAAAAAAATTTTTTTTGAGTATACACAAATTATATATATATATATATTTATATATATATATATATATAATATATATATATATATATATTATATATATATTTATTTATATTATATATATATATATATATATATTTATATATATATATTATATATATATATAATATTATATATATATTATTATATATATATATATATTATATATATATATGTATAGCTTAGGTTGGTTGGTGGAGTAAGTTAACTAATAACCTATGACATATATAATATTATATTATACTATATATATATATATATATTATAATATATATTTAATTATAATATTATATATATATAGTGAAAGGAGAGGGGTGCCTACTCAACAATCTCGCAAAACTTGATCAACAACCTCGGAAACTTTCTACTATGTACAAATTTCGTTGTAAATATTGCTTATATATATATTATATTATATATTATAATATTATATATATATATATATATTATATATATATAATATAATATATATATATTATATATTAATTTATATATATGTATTATAATATATATATATATATTTATATATATTATTATATATATTTTAATATTATATATAATATATATATATATATATATTATATGATATATATATATAGATAATTATCCTTGTTTGCGAGTCCGAGAAACAAGCGCCAAAAAGGCTTAGTATTGATGGATCCGATTTGATAATTAAATGCTGTTGGAGTATACGACTTACATATTAATCGACCACATTTATAATCTGTATTATATATACTCGACTTATGGTCATCTTATAGTCATCTATACTACGCTACCGAGCGTCGCACTACTGCTATTTCTGCGCAGCAGTCACTCTCGTGCTGATACTAGAGTATCGTACTATCTGTTATAAATAATTTTAATCTCAATATAGATCTAGAGTGTCTCATTAAGACTGTAAGCATTGATATGTATAGTTCATTCGAGAGTATATTAGAGCTCTTAAGCCATAATATCCTATTATATAGTATATTATATATAATATATATATAAATGTATATATTATATATAATATAATCATTACATATATATATATATATACATCCACTATCTATCTACTCCATATATACTATACACTATACTCTATTATAATATATATACCATATACTATAATCTAACAATTATAAAGTATTAAGAAGCACTATACATTATTATCAGTTGCCATTATTACCATGCAGTACTCATAATAATAGTAACGTATTAATCATTCACTATATTAATGATTTCTACGCAGTCTATAATATATATAACAATGGTGCGCGTATTGACTGTATATATTATTACTATAATTATATATTATATAAGATTGTTATTTATATTATATATTATATATATATTAAACTTATATATATATATATATATTTTACATATCAGCTTACATGAGGATAGGTATGGTAGTGTAGGGTAGGGGTTAAGTCTACCAGTTTTCAGGAGTCTTTTTATAATATAAATGTCTTAATAAAAATAACATCTTAAATTAAATTTATTAAAATATTTATATGGAGAGAATAAAAGAAACTAATATGTATTAAATAAGAATTAAATAATAAAAAGATACTTCAAAATACGGTATAATAATTAATTAGATGCTTGAATATTTCGGTCGCTTAACAAATTCTAAGAAAGTGAAATTTTCTTGGTTATCGGCGTAGTAAGGAATTTTAATTTCTCTTAGTTTTATAATGGATCAGGCAGGCAAAGGAATACCGCGTCTGCCGACGTAAAAAGAAAACATCTGTGACAGATCATTCAAACACAATATTTATATAATATAATATTATATATAATATATAGATATATAAAGTGCAATATATATCGCTGTAGATATTATATATATTAATATATTATATAGTTAATATATCATATATATTAAAGTGAAAACAGCGTTGCCTACTATTTATATGTTAAATGCTTCAGCATCAGTGCGTATCATGATCTTGAAGTTCATTGGCTAGTTGTGTTAATATAAAGAATTTACTATTTATTATCATAGCAATACTTAAATGAAATATTTTATCTTTATTACATAATAACTATGTAAAAAATCAGTACCAAATATATATTTTTAGGGAGTAGATTTTTTTTGTTAATATTAGGAAAAAATGAGCGCTTTAATAAGTTATAGGAACAAACTTAACTTTTTAAAAAGAATCTTTTACATGGCCTACGGTTTGTATTATATTAATAACCAGATTAACTCAGATGTTAGAAGAAGTTTCCTCTTGAAATTTATTATTATTATTATATATATTATATTATATTGTTATTATTATTATTATATTAATTAATTTGTAGAGAATATATTATATATATTATTCTATTGTTATAATATAATCAATAATAATATAATATTATAATCAATTATTAATAATTATATAAATAATAATAATAATATAATATAATAATAAATAATTAATGTAATAAATTAATAATAATAATTATAATTAATAATATAATATAATAATATAATTAATATAAAATAATAATATAATTATAATAAAATTAATTAAATAACATTAATATATAATATCTATATGAATGTAATAAATGAAATAATATTAATTAATATATCAGATAATCTACAATTATTATCTAATATTTATTATTAATAGATATATTTGATCTCTTATAACTATATATAATATATATATACTAGATGAGTACATTAGTAGATACTTATATACCAATATACTTGATATATATGATTATTAATTATATAAATTGTGTATATAATTAATTATTTATATAATCTTTTCACAGGCGTAAAACGTTTTTTGATATTATATGTATATTAGTATATATAGTATATTATATATATATGTATTGATATAATTAATATGATATATAATATATTATATAATGTATATTATATATGGTATTATATATATATATATATATTATAATTATATATATATATAGAGGTTGCCTACCCAATTGATAATTCGCCCATCACTGATATAATATATATATATATTTATTATATATTATATATATTTATTATATATATATATATAATATATATATATTATTAATATACTATATATATATATATATATATATATATATAAATTTATATATGCCAGAACTGTTTTGTTGGTTATATGCAAGCGCGTGATTTTTGTTTTCTTTTTAAAAATTATTGATGAATTGAAACTTTGGAAAAGTATGAATAAATTTATTGATGAAGATCCTTAGCTTCTTGGCTTTTTTGCAGGAAGTTTAAAAAAAAAAATTAATTATATCACAATTAGAAGAAATATATATAACCCAAGTCATTTTCAGAGAAATGGCCAGATCTTACATTTGTAATTGTGTACAGTAACTACATATCAATCAATTGATATAAAAAAAAATAAGCAAACTGTCTATATAAACATTATGCTAGGTTACAAGGATATCAATTAATGTTAAATGTGTGTTGTGTGATTGAGCTGAGAAGAAGAGATCGAGCAGAGAGGACTCGATGGGTAGAGAGAGACTTGAGAGAGAGGGAGAGAGAGAGAGAGAGAGAGAGAGAGACGAGAGACGGAGCCTAGAGAGAGAAGAGAGCAGAGAGAAGAGAAGAAGAGAGAGCGAACGAGCAGGAGAGTCGAAAGTAAATCGAAAGATACTCGAGAAAGAATAGAGACGAGATGCGAGAGAGATGTCCCTACATACTCCAGTATTTTAATTTCTCAAATTAATTCGATAGTTCGTTAGTTAATTGCTTTAATTGTCAGCGCAATAAAATTTCGGCTGTGTTGTATCTGAAAAAAAAAGAGATTAAAAACATTGGAGAATAAATTAGATTATGTTCATTATTTTGTTTATAAAGTCTCTGTTTTCTTAGCATCAGTATGAAGGAAGATTATCAATTGTTGAAAAAATTTTGTACTGTCTTATCAGTAAGCTATGAGCGAGCTATTAAAATTTGTCTAAAGTTTTTTGGGAATGCTGTAAGTAATAATATATAATATATACTATATATATATATATTATATAAAGTATTATTTACATTATTATTATATATATATTCTGATACATCGAACTTTTTTTATAATTTTTTTTTAGCAGCAACATATATACTTTATATATATACTATATATATAGTATATCTATCTATATATATTATTATTACTATATATGACTTCATATACATATTATTAATATATATTAACTATCATTAACATATATATATATATTATACTATTATATATATTGAACTCACTAGACCTATATATAATAATATTTATACAGAAACACTTCAAATAAGAGCTTGCTTTGTTAGTGACTATTAATGTATATCATTAGAATTCCCTCTCATTATATATTATTATAATTACCATATATATATATATAAATATTATTTATAACTATTATATATTTGCTATAGGATATATAATTATACCTATATACGGTTATGATGATGTATAGTATATATGAAGGTGAAAGTCTCTCACGAAAAGTGACTGGTATATAAAATCATCCTGAAATTACTATCTCAGATAAGTACTGTTAATCAGATACGCGATCGTATTATCAATATAATTACATTATTATCATGATAATAACTAGATACATACTAATAATTCAAGAAGCGATTCGCAATACCCTATATTACTTTTCTTATATAAACTGCATACATTACAGTTTTAATATAGATCTTATCAATATATGATTCAGACTAATTATACTAACTAATCTCATATTACTATTTATATTTCCTACTATATAATCCCCTATTTTATATATAATCCTCTACCTTACATTACTATATAGTGACGTAGATTATAAATAGGAAGTTAACTCTTCGTATAAATGTGAAAACCGTATTGATATACGAATGAGGTTAAATCGAATTTATTTCTCGATTATTTCACGCTAATAAGAGCGTGCAGATGCTAGATTTCACCAAACATTTTTTTTAACTAAGGAATACAAGATTTACAATGCAAGGAGAGATTACAGTGTTCTCTCGACTCAGCGGGGACGAACGGGGTGGGGACTTCGTCCCTCTTTGTCCCACCGTCGTTTGATCAGCCTTAAAAAAAAAAACAAAGAAATTAATCACATCTTTTGGACAACTATTCGCTCGCCTCTCTTTAGAGAGTCTTAGTAATCACGTACACATAGCAGGGTCTTCACGGGAGCGTTCGGCACATTTTCGATTAGATGTCGTTTTATGATAACTTCATTTTCAAACGGAGTAGTGCCCCGCCACCTCCTATTACATACTAATTCTATCCTATAATATCATTTATATTATATATATTAAGTATATATATATTATAAATATCTACTAATAATATATTAATATATAATCAATAACGCTGTATATAAATATATATATATATTACTATACATATACATAATTATATACTATATATACTATTACTATAGGGCTCCTCTGTGTTTTAACGATCCATTGATTAATATATATATATACATATATTCTAGATTGGTTATGAAGCTGTAGTAGTAGTAGTAAGAGAAATAGTAGTAATAGAAGCAGTAGTAAACAAATCCCCCTATATTATATATGTATATATACTATTTTTATTCTACCTTATATATATATATATAACTATTATATATATAAATATATATATTATATATATATTACATACTACTATATATTATATTCTATATATATATATTATCTTATTATATTAATATAACTATACTTATGTGGTCCCGTCCTCTACTTGAAGCGGGCATAGATGTCAGAGTATTTCATAAGTGTAGATTCGGGTCAAGAAAGATTGTTAAAGTAAGTGTTATCGATGTTGGTGAGTGTCGTGGTCTGAGCAGTTAGTAAGAGTAATATATGTATAGTGTTTAGTTTGGGAGGGACGACTCTTTGGATGTGCGGGAGGCAGAGTGCTTTGATATCAACACATATTCTTTAATCTACGATCTGCACGCGATATTGTGTTTCATATGGTTAGTAGTTATCGTATGTTAGCGATTTTCGGTCTCTCGTGATCTCTTAACCTTATGTCTAGCAATACTTCCTATCATGATGGACACAGTCATGCGTTACGCAATATCCGACTATATAATAAGCCACTTTAATTAAGTGAGAAAACAATATTGTACTGGTTTTATCCCAACACATACCTATGTACCATGCATGTTGCTAATTTTTGCACCGCGACTAATCTTTATTACACTGACTTTATATAACTATCTCAATAATAATATATAATAATAATAAAATATGTTATGTATTTGTACTGTTATTTTTTTGGAAAAGAATGAGCTTAGAATGGGTAAGCATAACTATTTTATGCTATTTTTCAACGTGTTAGACATTTATAATTGAGTAATGATTTTGCAATCAAATATTAAAGTACAAATCTAA